>JAPMNP010612651.1:0-10268 GCA_029874935.1 Atherina boyeri | reverse complement strand
TATCTGACAGAAATGCAGGGGTGCCAATATTTTTGTCCATGACTGTATATATATATATATATATATATATATATAAGTACTTTGTAACTTTGTATGTGTACAAAGTTGTTAATGTAAACTTGTATAGCATTGACAAGCCTTTTAAGATCTCTGTACAACAATGCAGAGATATTAAGATGGTCAAATTCAACATCCTGTCCCTAATATAAGTTTTGATTTGAAAAAAAAGAACAAACAAACAAAAACATCATCTAAATGGAATATAAGGTAAAAGCGATCTCAAACCTTTGACAGTTTGGACCCCTGCCAACTTAATACAGTCAGTAAACACAACAAGAAAATGTACACACATGGACAGTTCTTGCTTGCCTGTTTATTTATTTGACCTTTTTTTTTTTTGGCCCTTATGAGTTTTCACATTAAAAAAGAACAGGAATGCAAAGCACAAATGGTACCATTTCAATCATGTACAACCGCCTTTTTCCTCCTCATTTTCACACATGCACTTCATCCAAAATTTCACAAAGACATTCTGATATGAGAATGCAAGTGTCTCTTAACATTTGCTCCTGACATCTTGCAGAAATCACTGGGCCAGCGACCCAGGAAGTAGAAAGATCAGTGAATTGTGTGTTTAAAGCAGCATATCTTCTGAAACATGTACACAGACAGCGGGTGCATGCTGGTTAAAAACTGCTGCTTCACACTGTTTTCTCTGATTTTCACTCTATCATATTGTGGATACATTCAAATACATCTACTATATAGTATCTATACAACAATTATCATCAGTGAGCATTACTTACCATTTTTAACTTGCTCAACACAATAATGTCTAAACTGTACTTGTTGCATCATGTACTATGCTGTATCCTTTGTGCTCTGCGGAGACGCCACGCCACTCCATAATATTTCCAGCTGTGAAAAAGCATCTCCAGCAGAGAATCCCTCACTCTGAAATGTATGTGACAACTGTGGGGGAAGTCATGACCCATTATTCCATATATTCTCTACAGTTTATGTGTGAAAATGGCTTTAGTGACATGGCACCAGCTGACCTGCTTATCTCACTACATTGCACTGTAAGCACAGTGTGGAGCAGTCTACTCCTTCACTTCCTTTTCTACACTTTGCGTCATTGTAATTTTCTTGTTCTCACATTGATTTTCTAAAATTGTGTGTCTGCATTTGAACACACTGAACAACCTGCAAATTTTCCCCTTTTTTGTCAGTATTGCAAAATGATTTAGAATTGCAGTGAATGAGAAAACCATACTTTTTTTTCTGTGTGGCTCTGCAGCTGTATGAAAATGTGTGTGCTGTGTGTATGTGTATGTTTTGGGCCTATGAGGATGTAATTGTGCTCAGTAGAAGAAAAGCAGAGTGAGTGTTCCAGTTCTATGGTTTTCATTCATTAAAAGTGCCATAAACTTTCAAAGCTTTATAGTGGAGTTTTATTAAAGGCCATAAGAAATTACTCTTAATGCTATGCTATTCTCCCCAGCATTCACAGATGGCTGATTTATTAATTGATTCATTGTGCAGTTTGACCTATTAAACTTTTCTTTTTCCTCTGAGTTTTGAGACAGAAAAAAGTGGATAAAAATTCTCTTCTTGGTAATAAATGGTGTGCCCTTGATGAAAGGCAGGGGCTGTAGAAAAACCTAGCAAGGGAACAGGATTTTTCCTGTGGTTTGTGTTTTAGGAATTGAGCTGTGGGATGGTGGCAAAAAAATCTGCAGAAAAATCAGTATTTTTGTAAGTTACCTGGACTAAGTAGCATTGCTTCTTAGATCTACACCATTCACCACATGGCAGCCAGATTACTGCAGGTGTTGTTTCACTTCAGAACTTACAACTACACACAGACACACTCACAAGATTGCTTTTCTTTTTGGGTACTATGACCCATTTAAAGAGTGAGCTCCAGAAAGAGGTTGGAACTGAGCGAGAGGGAGGAAAGAGGAACTTCTCTCAACTCCACTCATTGCCTTCGTCAGATTTAGATCATGTGACCAGTTGGCATTTGTGAGAAACCACATGCACCTGGAGTGAGGTTAAATGTCAGGCCCCCTCCCCTGCAAACGCATGTAGCCACAACTCAACTCAACTCAAACACACACTCTTATCCTTGTATTACTGTCTTAATGGGGACGCCATTGACATAATGCATTCCCCAGTCCCTTATCCAAACCTTAATGATCCCAACTGAATGCCAAACAACAGTAGTAACACCAAATGCATACACTTAACCCAAAAATCAAGTTCTAACATTAATTTAACTAGTTAACTTTGTGTGAATCGGTATTGTGGTCCACACAAAGTAGTCAGACCCATCAGCAATAGAAAAACTAGCCCACATACACACATACTCTCTTCCTCTAACATGTACATGTCTGCATACACACATGTGCTTATGTAGAAATTAGACTGATTTTCTCAGCTGGTTTTCCTGTAAGCTAGTACTGTTACATGGGCTGAATCTGAGGTCTCTGAGGGAATGTGATACCTTCTGAGTGGAGAAATTAGTTCTGCTATAGCTGTTGTTCACACAAAGCTCTAGATTGTCAATGATAGAAGGCTGAGCGTCTTTGTAATACTGCATCAGAAAGAGTCATAAGTCCACATATGCTGAAGCCCAATGCTTTGCTCTATACTTGTGATTAACATATGGTTACATTTTCTATTTCTATGCTGCATCTTCCAGGATCTCCTGTTTATTCTGTGGCTTGGGGTCCAGACTCAGACAGAATACTCTACACATCAGGAAGGCAGCTACTCATCAAGCCTCTACAACCAAGCGCCAAAATTTTACAGGTGCATAGCTTCTTTTTAAATAAATACGATAGATGTGTGAAGGAAACACACATAGCTCACTCTCATGTGCACACAGACAAACATAAAGGTGCAGTAAAACACAATCCCTGTGTTTTGCTAGCGATAAAAGATAAACTGTTCACCTCAGGCCAGTGGATGCAAACAGAGGTGTGTTGTTCACTTTTTTTTTTTTTCATCAGACAACAATGAATAATTAAAGGTGATCTATAGAACTTTTGTTCCTCCCGGTCTGTAGTCGGTGTTTTCATATTCAATCACTCTTGCTCCTACCGTCGGCTGCACCGGTTGCCAGGTTCGCCAAATGTCCGCGGGGGGGGTTCCGTGATTATTATATAGCCTGCCGTGATTGCAAGCAATGAGTCTTGCATGGTAATGTATCGGATTCTTTCTTGTGTGCCATATGACGCCATTACACACATCAACAATCCCCATAAAACATGTTTAGATTGCAAAAAAGCGGACGGTAGTAAATGCGGATTATCCAACGATCTGGCATCCGCACTCCACTTCTTATGACATCAACCGCCTAATGCTGTTGGCTGAGAGACACTTGCTGTCGAGGGGGGCGACGGAACCAAAAGGAAAACATTTACATTTTTCGTACCCATAAAGAATATAAAAACGTCATTTTTGGACAAAATTTTTCTTTTTCTCCAAAATGAACACTTTTATTCAACACCCCTTTTAGATGTTCTGTAGGTGTATTGTTGTTTAGAAAATATATGTATTTATGAAAAAGTTGTATAGATCACCTTTAAGCCTGCTGTAACAAGTGAACATTAGTGGTCAAGTGTCAGCTTTAAAATGTGTGGGGGTGGGGGGGTGTTTAGAAGTTTCCGGTTATAAGATTTGCCTTTTTATAAAAGATATATATATTTGTTTAAATTTATGCGTTTCTTTCTTTGTTTTTCAAGGCTTTCGAGTGGACGTTAATTTTGGCCAGAAACACAACATAATCTTACATAGGTTCAGATATAAGAATTGAAATAAATGATAAGATATTTTTGTCTGCCTGCTCACTGAGCTTGTAATACATTGGTGGAAACCCTGCCCACTACTCCCATACAGATTATTAATTCAGTGGTGGTGAAAGATCCAAAATGTCTTGTAACTTGCCACGGCCTCTTAACTTCCTGTTAGTGATCATGATTAACTACAGATGGTAGCTTCTCTGTGTCAACATAAAGAGTTTGTTTGACAGCACTCATCTGGTTGAACAACAAACAATACAATGCAAAAGTCCAAGGAGCTCATTGCAGATCTGAGATAGGGGGATTATTAATTAATACAAGGCGATACTGTGTTTTGGAACCATTTTTCAATCTTGCAAATTCCAAGGTAATCAGTTTGGACAAATGTATATAAGAACACATTATATGTATGAATGAATGAATGAATGAATGAATGAATGAATGAATATGAAGTCAGTTTTCAAGAAGATCTTAGTTGTCACTCTCAACTAATCCAGCCTTGGACAATACATGAACTACCAAGGCACATGCATGCCATGAACTGGAAGCCTTTAAAACACTTGTGTCAGTCTACTGTCAAGCACATTTTGCAAGTTCAGTGTAATTTTGCAGCTGAATACATGAAATATTAAAAAAAACGTCATCTGGAGGAAAGATTTATAGTCCAATGAGATAAAGTTTGAGTTGTTTGGCCACAGTGACCAAAGCGATGATTGAGGAAGTAAAGGTGAGGCTGTCACCCCTAGCAACACTATATAGCTGTTAATCAAAGGGATCAGGAAAAGGAGGACTGCCTGAGAACTCTTAACTCTAGGACACGCTCGAAGAACCGTTTAAACTCTGGAAATTGGATGTTCCAACAGAACAAAGACCACAAACACACATCAGAACTGGTTTTAGAATGGATAAAGCAGGCTAACATGAGGCTTTTGCAATGGCCTCCCTAAAGTGCTGACCTTCCTCAAAAATGTGTGACCTGAGCTTAAAGAAGCACTACTGAACTTTGTCAGATTTCCTCATTCAGCATCCATCTTGTATCCTACCTTTACTCTTAGCTTTCTACAATCAGTAAGTCATTCTGATGCTGACTTTCTTCTTATCTCTTCCTGTGTCCTTTTCTCTTTCTTTACCTCTCTTCCTCCAATAATGTCTTGTGTTTCTTTGAGGAATCAGCCATGGTGCACGTTAAAAATGGCCAGTGTCGATATCAAGTTCCAGGGGCGTTACGCAGTGCATAAAGTGAAACTAAGTGCAACGTGAAAAAAGTTGTGAAATGCAGTTTCTCAGCCCCGGGATGCTGCTGAGAAATGACAGATCCAGGATTATACATGATAAATTTTACTGTGCCATCAGAACAAGTAAGAAATGCATGTTTTAAAGGTCAGCAAGTTACTTAGTGCTACTGTTGATGGCTACCAAAATTGTCTGGAAAATGTATGCATTTTTAAAAGGCCTTAATTGTTATCATTACATCTGGGATCAAAAAAGATTAAAGCAATTTTTGTTCTCCTATTAAGGATGCATCTTCTATTAGCATTTTGCTGAAGAAGCGCAGCAATTTAAAGATCAACAAAAAGTCCATTATTGTCTTGTCCACAATGAATGTTTGTAGATGTACTGTACGATGCAAACTGTGTTTTGCTGCAAGTTGTATGTATCTTTATTTCTTTGAAGGCAGCTTTTACTTAGCTGTGTGCCACATGTCAGAGTCAGTATTCAGTGCTTTTGTCCAGTAGAGGATTTGCAGGAACTAAATTGGAGCTGTTAGAGTTTCTGTCTGTCTTTACGTAGTGCAGCCAGAAAATAAATAGACTCCTTTCTTTACTGTGGCAAAGTTTCAACCTCCTCGATGGATCGGTGAATTAATGACCACTCACATTCACTACGAACATATTACTCTGTAGATGACCTTGTACACCAGTGAGTATTTTTCTTGTTAATGTATACATTTGTTTATTATTCTTCTCGAAGCTGAACAGCACCTGGGACCTTGGATAAACAGGGGAGGGTTTAATGTGTGCTTTGCTTTCTCTCAGCCATTACCAGCGATATGTGCAGCACACACACACATGCTCAAATGCCCAACTTCATCACCTCTCCCTCAGACCCCCTTGGAGACCAACATAGTGATGGAAGTCACCAGTGAAGGGAGACCCCTAAAATATTCTCTTTGGCATTTGCAGTGCCTTACATAGACAGTAATGCACGTATGCGTATGGATATACTGGTTTCCCTTGGACACATTGACAGAGCAAATAGAGGATAGAAAATTAACAATAAAATGTTACCATGTAGACACAGCAGGAAGAAGATGAGACTTCCTGCTTTTTCATGTGCTGTGTAACATACAGTATGCTGACGTCACTTTCTCTCTGCAGTTAGTATAAATCGATTCATAAACCTTTAACTGTGGTCAAAACCAGGATAAATGTCAGCCTTTCTTGTGCTTCCCCTGGTCCTTTAGTTTATCTATTTATTTGGGCCAAGTACAAGAGGTTGCTGGGGGGTTATTAATGATATCCTTAACCTCTCTCCAGCTAAAATTAGGTGTTCTACTTGGATGATGTCATTATGCTGTTTTTTTGCTAAGTGTTTGCCCTTACATCTGTCTCTCTTTAGTGGAAGGCGCATGATGGACTTGTGCTGAAAGTGGACTGGAATTCAGTCAATGACTTCATCCTGTCAGGTGGAGAAGACTGTAAATACAAGGTTTGTCGTTTTTGACTATGTAACCCCATTTTTCAAAAAGGAAATGTGCTGATTAAAATGTGTTTATATGTTTACAAATCTCTTTGTTTATAAAACTCCAAATTTTGCGCAAATAGTTCAAGATGTTGGGGAACATGAATTTTCATCAGAAATGAATAAGAAATGTGTTGATTTCATTATCTACAATACAAAATGTGATAAGTACAAAATAAAGAAGAAGAAAAATTCAAATCCAGGCTTAAAACTATTAACAATTGCTGTGATCTTTAGGCTTTCAGGTAGCATGCTATAGGAAATGCTCTTCACTTTTAGCAGATGCTCTGTCCCCAAATACTTGATGAGTAAAATAGTTTAAAACGTGTCCTTGGTTGGTTGGTTGGTTGGTTGGTTGGTTGGTTGGTTCATTCATTCATTATCTGTACTGCTTATCCAATTCAAGGTCGCGGGGGGGCTGGAGCCTATTACAACTATTAGTAGGCGAGAGGCAGGGTACACCCTGGACAGGTCGCCAGGCTGTCTCAGGTCCTTGGCTAATATTGAAATTAAATCTAACTTTCGCAAAAATTAATTTACAGATAGCCACTAATTTCAACATAATTTTTTTGTCGTTTATTGTAGAATAAAATTTGTATATTAGGATAAAGTTTACATCTAGCTAAATCAAACTAGCTTTTTACTCATAGATATTTTGAGGCTGTTAATTTGTGCTTTGAACCATGTCCTCAAAAGGTGTGGGACAGCTTTGGACGTCTGCTTCACTCATCGTCTTCTCATGACTACCCGGTCACCTCTTTGTCCTGGGCTCCAGATGGGGAAGTTTTTGCCATGGGCTCCTTCAACACTCTGCGGCTCTGTGACAAGACTGGAGTAAGAGAAACTTTTATACTCAGTGAATGTCTTCTCTTTGATAAAATGTTGAACTTTGCACATACACTGGAATTAATCAACTTTGATAGTACCAATTTATGAGAAAAAATAATCACAAGACATTTAAAAGTTTGTGGACTTACAAAACCCAAACTCCACACCAATGGGAGTTGCACTCTCCAACTGAAGACAAACAACTTGAACTGGTTCAAATTTGATATTCCAATATTATTTTTGTGAGGTTTTCTGAAGTACTCATGAGCAGTCAGTCTCTTATTGTGCGAGTCAAAAGGCAGAGAGCTATCGGTCTGCAAAATCGGGAAGGATTCCTGACAGACACGCCAACCTAACTGCTGCCTAAACTAGAGCCATCAGAGGAGCAGAATTTTGTCACCCAACTCAAACCTCCTCTCTCCATATTGGACAACTATTATTATTGTTTACCTTGAACAGACAAGATAATCAAAGTTTTCAGTATCAATGTTAACTTGTCAGTTAAAAAAATGGGTAGATGTTAATTTACTTATGCTGAATATAACTTCATCAATTCCTGAATGATCAAAACATCAATGTTTTTCCTCTTTTGGACTTGGGTATCATCCTCATGACGTAAATGCTATCAGTTGTGCATTAGCCTCTGTGCCTGCGTATGCCAATTTGTTGTGAGCATGCTGACTTGATTTGTAGAAAATGTGCACAGAATACCTTTGCTAAAGATTCTGATCTTCTGTTTACTATACATTTGAACGTGAAGTAAAGCCAAAGTTATAGTGTGCATGTTTACATGAAAATATAAGAAAACAAATAACTGCTTATCCTTAAATTGGATATTTAAAGATGCATGTCAGAGTGTTAGTTCAACTGAAATTGTACAAAATCTAATCTCTCAAACCGGACTAACACAGCCAGAGATAATACAGTGTTTGATAAGGTCACATCCGCATGTACATGGCAAACTATATTCAAATAGGCCCCAAGTGCTCCACACGAGCTAAGTTTATATTAACACAGCTAGATTCTCAACAAAACTTCTTATAAAGCTACACATTTTTCAGTTTTCCTTAGTCACACAGCTACATACAGGTACATCATAAATTGTGACTGAACAGCGGTGTGACAACTATGTGTCAACTCAAGGCTGGGGAGAGCATTTCCAGCTTTCCTCTGATAGAATTCTTACAACTTTATCTAGTAAAATCACCATCCGGTGGTCCATATAAATGACCAGCTAAAAATGTAATCATAGCTCAACTTAACTGTGGATGCGACCATACTGACTGTCATAAGCAGCTGTTTGCTCACAGTCTTAGCAGAAGCTGTGCAGCTGCACAACATTGGGGCCATGTACTTTCCACATGTTGTAAGCTTCTGTTTTGTGTATTTTTAGTTTTAGTTTTGTTTATACTCATGTATTAAGATCACTTGAATGCTTTATAGTCAGTTGTGTGATTTTTATTTGGATCAAACAGTATCTGTGGTACAGTCAGATTTTCCAGTGAAAACATTGCTTATATTGTGTAGCTCATTATGGGCCTCATACATTCTATACATCATCCATCTCTGTAAATCATATCAGGTTGCATATTCTTGTTACCTGGTGCCGATGGTAACTGCAATAATGAGAGGGGAAATGAGAGAATGATGAATGGTAATTGTTGTGTTATTATTGCTGAGCATTTGGCAAGGAACAATATTACCAGTTTCCACATGGGACGTTTAGGGCTTCTTTGACTTAACATGGAGATGTCAGGGATTGCTGCATCAGTTTGCTGTAATCAAAATAAACAACCAGGGCTGGCTTTTTTTGTGTCCTGATCACCAGGCATTTCATGCTCCATTTTGATTTAATTAGGATCAAATGTCCTTTTCTTTCTTTTTTTCTTTCTTTCCTGGAGCCCTGAAACAAATGGGCTTCACAGTGGTGTGAGAACACACCTGTGTCTTTCCCAGAATGGTAAGGTGTGTTTTTATTTTTTAATATTTCACTGATAAAACATACTTTAAAGATACTTTTGATTATTTAAATATGGGAGGATTAGCCAGATTATAAGCATAAAATGGTAAAATCATTCAGATTAAGTCATGACTATTATCCCAGCAAAACTTTTTTTTTAAAAAGAACAGCACAGTTTTATTCAGTGTTGAGTGCAACTTGCTCCTGTCTTTTTTTTCTTGCATTTTTGAGTAATGACCCCAAGTCCTCTTATTAGTCCCCTTACGTCCTCCAATTATGGGTTTGTTGACATGGTTTGTTTGTTCCATTGTTTCTTCACAGCACCGCTCGCCTTGCTGTGGTGTGTCTTGGTTAAGGCAGTGTGATGATGATGATGATGATAATTATGATGAATGTGTTTCTGCCCTGTTCTGACTGAAGGAAGGGTATGCTCAGCCTTCTCCTCCCTAAGCCCCTCAAGATAGCGTGAAGTGTAGCATGGTGTGGGAGGCTCGCTCAAGCAGAGGAGGAGAGAAAGTCTAGAAAAGAAAATCTCCACAAAGGTCACTCCATCTGAGCGGCTTTCTATGTGTGAATTCAGGGTCATTGTCCTGTTTCGCATCACGTTGGAGACTTTGCTTTGCATACATATACGCACTTGGCTACTTGGGTATAAATGCTGTACTGTTATTTGGTGTGCGAATTTCCAAACAAGCACAAAAGCCATTAACCAATTAGCGATTACAAGTGCTTTACCTTTGTTGTTGCTGTGGTTTGTTATTGGTGCAGCAAGGGTTAAGCAGTGTGAAGAGTCTTTTCAGTTACTGGCGTGACTAATGGGAAGGAGTTTTGTTCTGTATCTGCTACAATGAAACCTTGCACTTTAACATATTGCTGCTGGCTCAGCAGGATCTGTCCCGCTCATTTAACCCCTTCACCTCCCGTCCAGC
>JAPMNP010612617.1:0-10375 GCA_029874935.1 Atherina boyeri | reverse complement strand
AATAATACCTTCAAACCTCACTATTATAAGGAAGAGTGGGCCAGAATTCCTCCTCAACAATGTGAGACTGATGTCAGACACAATGATTTCTTCAGGATTGTTCTACAATCTAGTGAATTATGGGGTGCACTTGGATTTTCACAAACAGCTGCATTTCTTTTTTTGTTCGACAAAAAAGGACACAGTGAATATACTAGGCCCTAAGTCATGTTTTACCTAATTTAATGACAGGCATTTTTTTTCCAAAACAATTTTCATCACTATGTAAAACTTTAGAATTGAAAAAGTAAGTACTTTATTTTCACATGACTATAAAAAAAGAAAGTAAATAAATAAGCCACAAAACTTTCACTCACAAACTCATATCTTTCTCTCTTTGCTCTCTCAGAATCCCTGAAAGCTCCCTCTGTCCTCTGATGAGGCTCATTTCAGATGATAATTTGAACTCATTTGAGAAGATGAGCATTCATGAAAAGGGAGCTCATCTGTAACTTAGACTACATAGGAGTGGTGTTTGGGTGTTACATAAAACAGATCGTTTCGGTCACATCAAAGGGAAAATAAATAATAATAAAAAGGTCCCTAGCGTAAAAATGTCAACTAAACCCAATATTCACCATAGTTGTTCAATAATATTTTATCTGATGTATGAAATCCGCATAAAATCCGACTGCCAGGGGATATAATCCTGCCTCTTCCCTGCTGTAATAACAATAATTACATCGAAACACCCGTGGGTGAACTGTGCGCGCCCACATTGCGCCGTCAAGCGGTGGAATGAGAGCCAGTGAGTATAAGAAGCCCCCCCAAGTCCGAGGATGCATTCTCACTCACAGGAAGAAGAGCTCCCTGCACCATGCCAGACTGACGGATGAAATTGCCCAAACAGGCGCGTATAAATCAGCTGTTTGAATATACAAACTATAATTTTCCCCTTTGGAACGGGGAGAGCATGCGAGCAAGGACGCATGATGCGGTTGTGAGTTTCTGAATAATAAATGGTGGATGTGAAAAATGGACAGTTTTTAAATCACACCTCTGTTTGGAACCTTGTTGGAAGAGGGAAAGCTGGGAACTTATCTTAAAAAGTAAGTCGCTTTGCCTCTGCACAGTCATGCAGAGCAACAGCAGCTCCTCCGGATCCCAGAGCGCACTGAATGCGTGCGGAGGAGAGGAAGATGAAATATCTGAGCTGGTCAGCCCGACGGGAGCAGCATACAACCTCCCAGCTTTTAACCTTTCTCTAAACTGCTGGCTTCACATCCTCTCTAAAGAGTCGTCCATGGATCTGCAAGGAGACAGCGCCAACCTGCCAGTAGGTCCAACTTCATTTACAAATCCAGACAGTGATTGTGTATTTTGCTAACATGTGGTGTTATAAAACTCCTGGAGGTGTTCTTATTCTTCCTTCTCATGATTTTCTTTTAACTTTTGAGTCAATTTACAGAAAATATCATAAGAAAAAATTGAAATATTGAAATGTATGTGTATGTGTGACTGACAGGTGCGAGTTGTCATTGCTCTGGTTTACCTGGTGGTTTGTGTCCTGGGGCTGGTGGGTAACCTCCTTGCTCTCTTTCTGCTCCACTCCCATCGCCGTGGCCACCACCACTCATCCATCGACTGCTTTGTGATGAGCCTGGCGATCACGGACCTCCAGTTTGTCCTCACTTTGCCCTTCTGGGCTGTGGACACGGTGCTGGACTTCCGATGGCCCTTTGGCAGGGTCATGTGCAAGATCGTGAGTTCAGTCACCACCATGAACATGTACGCCAGCGTTTTCTTCCTCACTGCCATGAGCGTAACCCGTTACCGCTCCCTCGTTACCTCCCTGAAGATGGACAGCCCCAGGACTGCCACTGCTCGAGCCAAGTGGGCCAGTTCAGCCATTTGGGTGGTGTCACTGGTGGCCACATTACCTCATACGTTCTATTCCACCACAGTCCAGGTTTGTTGTATTCTCTCTTGACTGTCAGTCCTGTTCTTTCCTTTACTTGGGTGAGTGTCCTTACTTAACTGTTGTGTTTACAGGTGTCTGCAGATGATGAGCTGTGCTTGGTTCGGTTCTCTGACTCAGACTCAGGTCATTGGGATCCTCAAGTTCTGCTTGGACTCTACCAAACACAGAAAGTCCTGCTGGGATTTATAGTTCCCCTGATTGTCATCTCTGTGTGCTACCTCCTCCTGCTGAGGTTCATCTTGAGCCGCCGCATTGTAAGCAGTGTTGTAGGCAGTGATAGTGGCATGGAGAAATCTGAGCATGAAAGAGGACGCCACCGCCGCCGCTCCAAAGTCACTCGTTCTGTCACCATTGTGGTTCTGTCGTTTTTCATCTGCTGGCTGCCCAACCAGGCTCTCACCTTGTGGGGGGTGCTCATCAAATTCGACTTGGTGCCCTTCAGTAAAGCCTTCTACAACACCCAGGCCTATGCCTTTCCCCTGACTGTGTGTCTTGCCCATGCTAACAGCTGTCTCAACCCAGTGCTCTACTGCCTGATCCGAAGGGAGTACAGAGCTGGACTGAAAGAGCTTCTGCTGAGAGTTTCTCACTCCATCCGGAATGTTCTCTCACTGGCTCTGAGAGGAAAAAAAGTGGAGGAGGCACCACCCAGCATGGTTATGATACACAAGGACATCAATATGTAATTCATTCTGTCACAGAAGAGTTTGATATTTTGGGAAAGAGACTGAGCTTATTTGCTTTTATTTTTTTTGTACAGTGATTTAGAAAATGACAAACAAAAATGGTGGGTTAATTTTTGAGCGTTGGAGGTGCTCAAGGTGAACTCTATTACTGATAGGCTGGCCAAGGCTATCCGTTTACCCACTATTCTTAGCCCTCATGCTAAAGTAAGCTCAACCACCATCTGTGTCCCAGGCAGATCAAGAAGGAACTGGCTGCTAAGTGAGCAGGTGCTAGTCGACATTCACCTGGACAGGGCAACAGCAGCTGGTAGCATTCAGACAAATTTCCAGTTACCAACAGCTGCACATCTTCCAAGTAATGTCTATATGGACAGTGGCCACCCATTAGTTGGGTGAATTTGAATAAACTTAGCATACACCTGGACAGGAAAAGGCCAGCCAGCTGCTGGCAGCAGCCAAGGAGCAGCCTGAATGCTGCCAGCCACTGGGAATCTCAGCCAAACTCTTTCCTCACAACCTGCACTAACATCTTAGTTCATGGTGAGAGAGGATTTGGGCAGTCGAGGGAGATAACAGTAGGCCTACTTTATGTTGATACATTTCTCCTTTTGGCAATTGAAAGTATAATGTTGCTTCTACAACTGCTCCAAAACATGGAGGTGCTTAAACAAGCAGTCGTAGTTTACATTTACCAACACCCACATGCTTCACACAAACCGAAACCGTTCCGGTAACAACAGGGAGTATGTAAGCATGGTTTCTTCGTTAGATGAGTATAGCTGTATGTTTTCTGCCTCAACTGGCATTTTACCACACTTCCCACATCTGTACCTATTAATATGGGAGTGCACAGATGAAAATATATTGTATATGGGGAAGAACTGAAAGATGTCACAATCCATAATGTTAAAACTCCAGGTAATTAGCAAAGTTACCAAACAGAAAAGTCCTGCTATAATTTTTGTTTGTGGTTGTTTGTTTTACTGTTTACCTTGAAATTATAGATTATTGTCGCTCCAACAAATATTGCTGGATGTGAGGTGATGTCAGGCTTGAAAACAGCATGTTGAGTGAAATGAGCAGAAAAAATAATCACAGATCCAATTTAATATTAGCCAAGTTAGAAATAATTCACAAAGTTCTTTCCATTTCCACTAATGTGAATCAATTAACCAGAAAAATGGGCAAAAAACAATTCAAATGAAGATAGATGGGGTTTTTTGTGCAAACTCTTTTTAATTTTGTTTTGATTTGTACATTTGCCAGTTGCTGTTTGGAGTTTCATCATTTCAAAATGACCAAACAGAAAATAGCAAAGGCAACCATACTGCTTTTGCAACAATGCCAAACACCAGGCCTGCCCAGAGTCAAGAATAATTCATAAAAAAATCACTTCAGTCTGTGCCATAGTGAGGAATTCACTTTAATTTGCCAACACTGACTAATTAACTGTGGTAGGTAAAACTTGGGTTTTGGTGCACATGTTACTTAATCATACTTGCAGTTTGATCCAAATCCTTCCAAATGGTGCCATGGCTCCAGCACAAAGCAACCATTTCAGATGGCCTCAAAGAACAATGTTGTTTAGTTTTTAAATTACTTTGTTTCCCAGTAAATACTTATGGTTAACCAGGCAGTTTATTAAAAGGTCTGAAACCCTTATTTAATACATTTTTCATACCAACAGCGATGATAGGGATGACCTACTCCATTCCTTGAGGGCCACTGAACTCAAGGTTTTAGATGAGCCCCTGCTCCAACACACCTGATTCAAATGAAATGGTTCCAAGTTGTTGTCAAATTTTGCACTGTGACTCATGAATTGAAGTCAGGTGTTGATCAGGGAAACAACTAAAACCAACAGGACAGCCCTCGAGGACTATAGTTGGTGCAATCTGGCTGTATATCCACCATTACAGACATGACAGTGGTTTCCATCATGATAGGGATGATACATTTATCCTAGATTTTAAAAAAAAGAAATTACTTTTTCACAATACATTGGTATATTTGATGCCACTAAAATAAATGAATGAAAAATAAAAACCTATCCTTGTTTTTTTTCACCATGTTTGAGTTGACTCACCTACTACAGACCAATGGAGATGCTTATTAGCTTTATTGTGCATTTGAATTTAATTATGTGTTTTCAAAAAAGTCCTGCAAAAGTATTACAAACCATTTGCAGGTGAATTGCATTCTTGAAAATGATCCAACTGAGTTAAGTCAGCTGATTCTGAGTCACATGATCAGCCAGTTTATTTTTTTGCATAAATTATACGTGATGTTTCATTTTTTGACAACTAAAGTGATCTTTGTACCCCACTTTTTGTAAGGAATGTGTTGTCTAATATTTGGGTTTTTGTGGCTAACTGACATGCTTTACCCTTCACATGAAATTAACAATTACTCCTGGACATTTGCCACTCAGTGTTTGATAAGTGTGAAACTCATCTTCTCTGTGTCTGCTTTGCTGTATTGCCGTGAACAGTCCTGTGAATGTATGTATGTCCTGTGACATTAAATAAAACCGAAGGACAAAAGCATTTACTGACGTTTGAGAAAGTTAATCAGTCCTGCAATCACAACAGCATCATCAAGAGGTAAATGAGTCAGCTGCACAAAAGCGGTTCTGCGTTTTTGCCCTTTTGCAACCTTTAGAATTTGAACATGGATAACCTTCTTCAGCCATCTACAGACAGTTTCTGACGCGTAAATACCAGACATACTCCACCCCAGTCCCTCCATTCTGTGCCAGTCTGATAGATTACTTCTCTTGTCAGAATCACACATTTTCTCTCTGTTGTTTCTGGTGTTGCTAAGAAGCCAGCGGGTCACCAGGGTAACCTGTCTCTTCCGCTTGCAAATGGAAAACAGTCAAAAATGGGACTTTGAACTAAAAGAGAAAATTACTGCCGAGCTGTACACGCTGTGTAATCAAAAAAAGTCCACAGCTGGTATCATCTGAGTTGTTCTATTGTTTTTTTTAACTGATGGAACATGATATTGAACAAAAGTGGACTGTTTTGTCTTCAGATCAACAAAGCATCCATCGTGCCAACACTTACACAAAGGCTCTTGCAGCACAAAGCACATCTGACAGGTACAAGCTTTGCAATTTTGTGTGCACCCAAAAATTCATTGTCATCTAGGGAGCAATTTCAGACTAAGCAACGAAAGCCAATTGAAGAAACGCGTGTGAGTGTTTTCCATTTGTGCCCACGTAAAAACAGTATGGATTAAGGTTGAAAACCATTTCAGACTCAAGTGGGATTTTTTCTGTACCTTCCTCGGGAGGACACAGTCAAATGTGATGAGCATGAATGACAAAATGGGTCAAATTCAGTCACACTTAAAGGTGCGCTCACAAAGGCATGACAAAACAGCAGTAATGCTACCATTAAATACAAACCTATTTTTGTATATATCTTAGTACCTATTTCTGTAAGCAATCATTTTGATCCTATACTGTAAAATCTACTCTTTGACTCAGGCCCTCAGCCTCATTTAGCTATAAGGGAGACCTTGAATACATGTAGGTCCCGAAAGCAAAAATCAAAGTAATTAATACAGAGATCACGTAGAGTGCATAAGCTGAGACTCTGTGTGAAGTCACTTTCATCTGATTTCTGCTAGTTAAGCAGAGAAGCACTCATGTGAGTGCGCAAATGCACAGCATAGCTTGAGAGAGGAGGGACAGCATAACATGTGTGATATGTTAGTGTGAAACAAGATGTAACTATTAAAGCTGTTTTTAAGGCGACTACGTCACCTGTTTAGAAAGGTGCCAAACACTTCAGTCGTTAAGCCACGAGCTGCAACAGGAACCTCGGGTGGAATTTCCAGCCAGCATTATTACATTTATTCCAGAGCAACTGATGGACGGAATACTGGGAAGATTTACCAAGGTATTAACAGGTCCTCTGGTTGAATGGGCTAGGATCTTGCCTTCTGAGTAAGATAAGATAAGATAAGATAAGATAATTATTCATCTATCCCATTGTTTAAGAAATCTACATATATAGCTGAAATAAACAACTAGTGCAGGTAGCACATCAGCTTTGTCTTGTCACAGACCCCCCTCCCCCCCCCATTATTTCTACCATAAACATTTAATCAGATGATAATTCAGACTGTTAACTGGCTATGATATTGATGTCTTTCCAAAAGAAAAGTTTGAATACTCTTTGGTCTAGAAAGATGCTTTATCATCCTGAAAAATGACCTCAGCATCACTTAACATACTTTGGACTGATCAAATTAGAAAAGTGTCCAAAATCTCCAAAGTAAATCTGTACATTTACTTTAGAGGAAACTAACATCTCCCTGGCTCCTTTATCTGACATAAAGGAGCTGAAAATCATTGATGATTGTGGAAATTTGATTGTTTCCTTCAGGGCCATTATTTGAAGATGTTTTACTGGACCTGTGCTAAACAAAATGTGTCCGGTGCAGCTTTAGGATTCATCACTGAATACCACTTTCATCCAAACATCAACACTCTATGACTCTTTCTGTTTTCCCCATTGTGACCTTGTTTTGCTATTTTACTTCTGGGGCTCAAAAGGTATAACACAGGTCTACTAATCAGAAGGTCAGTGTTTCGATCCCTGGCTTATCCAGTCCACATGTCAAAGTGTCCTTGGGCAAGACACTGAACTCCAAGTTGTTGCAAAAGTGTTCATTATTGTGCATACAATAGAAAACAAACATCACTGTATAGATGAAGAACATGCAAATGTGGCTTGTGTAAAAGCACTTTGAATGTTCAACAACACAAGAAAATCTCTATATAAATGCAGTCAAAATGCTTTTCTATTCAGGTCCCAACAATAGTGTACATTTGGATCTCCTGAATCTAAGTCACATTTTCTCCAAACTGCTTCTTGCAATTCAGTCACAGCCATCGACTCCTGTTTCTGCCAGCTTGTTGTTCATCTCTTTTGTATTGTATTCTCTATAGTAAAAATCCCAACAAAAAGAAAACTTTAGAAAACGTAAAACATTGTTTTATATTTCGTTTCATGCCTTGACACTTTGATTTATTCCACATATATGTTTCCCAGAACCCCTTAATGCCTAAATTAATCAAATTTATGATATCATAAAAACAGATTACATAAATTTATAAAAAACAACAAGACAAATTAAATGAAACACAATTAAATATCTTATACATATTAAATACATTAAAAGATAAAAAGAGCAGTAGCTGTTTGTAATAAATTCCCAACAACAGGAATCAAGGTGTTCATAGCCTTCCAAAGTTGTTTGTACTTGCTCCAAATAGACACATTTCACTGGGAATAACAAAGATATTTTACACTTGACTTAAATTACCTTCTTGAAGGAGTTTTGCAATCCTATCCACTACTTCAACTGGCATGGTTGGGGCCATGTTTTCTGTCATTTGGGAAAGTTCAACAACTCATTAAGCTCAGCACACACTCTCTTTTAGCTGCATAGTCTGAATATTCAGCTATTAAATGAAATAGTTCTGTCATATCTGTGACTGTATTCAAACAGCTGAATTAGCGTCCTCCAAGAGTAGTGGACCACATAGCCAAATAAAACAACCACTACTCGACACAAACAGCCTCATGGAGACACAAAAGCTCAAAATTGGAACACTTACCGTTGCCATTATAGCCTAATGTCTCCACCAGCATTTTTTTCTAATCTGTCTTTCCAAGCTTTTTTTTTATCATGAATTCTATTAACTTACTTTTGGAAACTCAGGTTAAACCTCAACTTGTAATTATTATCATAAATTGTTTTTAATGACTTCATAACAATGCCAATGAGATGCAGTTTAACCCAATGATACCATAAGTCCCATCGTTAAGGCATGACAAATATATATACATACATACATCTCTTTGGACCAAAGCAAATTCTTTGTATGTGTAAACATGCTTGGCCAATAAATCTGATTCTGATTTTATTTATTAGAAAGCTAAGGTTCTTGAAATTGGAAACATGTATAACATTTCAGGCTACAGTCACAACTGTATATTCAGTGAACACTTATTTCAGACCAGTTGCCAATGCAATTTATCTTTGAAGCTATACTATACTCCAGTAGCAGATAATACTGAAACAAAAACAGTCCTGTAACTTTATCAAGGGTGCAGTAAAAGTAGTGCAGTAAAATAGTTGGCCCACAACAAGTCTTTTATCCATAAAAATACATTTTAGGCAAAAACTGAAGAATTTTAAGGGGTTAAAGCTCACCCACACATCCCAGTAACTCTTAACTAGAAGATTGAAAGTTTTCTGCACTAGTCTTCACCATGACTGAGATGCTGAGATGCTGAAAGCTCCAACAGAGAATCACACTCAGCATTTTCTAAACAACTCTTGACATCCTGTGACAGACTTCTTTGTGATTGCCAGGGATGCAGTAGGAATTGTTGTTCTTTTTAATTGGTGAGGCATAATTCTGAAATCTGAGCCTGTTTATTTCCGCACCACTAGTAACTCAATTAGCAGAACAATGCAGATCTTTCGCCAAATTTAATTAAATTTTTATAAAAAACAAGAAAAAAAAAGAAAAAGTACACTAGTTTATTAAATCTATATTTTGTCACCATATCAATCATTGTTCATTTAACCAAATTCTTTTTCTAACCCCTTACATACTGTTGTGCTAAACTTTTGTCTGCGGTCAGAACGTAGCCATACATCACAGCCATGTTTACTTTTTGCTCACCCTTTTTCCTGGACATGCTGCTTCTTCCACTTTAGCATTGCCAACCCTAAATCGTACATAGACGAAGAAAAAAAGTGCATGTAGCCTACTGTAAAATGTCAAGTTTGTACCTGTTTGTAAATTAAGTCATTTGTGCGGAGGTTATGAGAAATTAACCGCTTAAGTCTCGATGGTCCGCTACCAATGTTAATGCTAGCTGATATGATTATAATGTAGAGTAGTGTGTGTGGGGAGCTAACCCAGTGGTTGGAGAAACACTGAGAAAGGGAAACTTCATATTCTGGTTAGTCTTTTAGTTTAATACGTTACATTTGTTATGGAGCCTACTGTAACTGTTATTTACACGAAACAACCAGTAAGAGTTCCCAGTGTTTGTTTAAAATGCATCCTGCAAGGTTTCCATAATCCGTGCTCTAACACACCTGATTCAAATTAATGAGTAATTGTGCAGAAGAGATTCAAGTGGTCAAAGCGGAAAATGTCCTAAAGTGACGTTAGGAAAAGTCTTCGGTTCTCAAGGCCAAAAATGAACTTCAGTGTATAAAAAAGAACAATGGAATAAATAATTAATTCACTTTGCGGTTGTCCTACTATGGAAGAGTATTAGGGCCACTGAAGAAAAAGATATATAATTCTGAGAAAAAAAGTCATAATTCTGACTTTAATCTCAGAATTCTGACTTTAATCTCAGAATTTTGAGAAAAAAGTCAGAATTCTGACTTTAATCTCAAAATTCTTAATTTATTCTCAGAATTCTGAGAAAAAAAGTCAGAAGTCTGACTTTATTATCAGAATTCTGAGATTAAAGTCAGAATTCTTGGGGCACGGTGTCGCAGCTGGTGTCTCACCTCACAGCTCGAAGGTCCTGGGTTCGATTCCCGCCGCGGAAGCTGTGGGTGCAGAGGGTGTTTGTTCCTCCGCATCATCGGCACCCACACCCAGGGTGGGGTTGGTGAAAGGGCCTTTCTGTGTGGAGTTTGCATGTTCTCCCCGTGTTCCCTTGGGTAGCTCATGTGA
>JAPMNP010612455.1:0-19512 GCA_029874935.1 Atherina boyeri | reverse complement strand
ACTTGTTTTTATTTTATTTTATTTGTATGTATAAAGGAAAAAACCTTAATAAAAAGACAGTGATTAAAAAAAAAACCTTTCAACATCATTCACACATCAACACAGGACTCTCTTACGATAGCAGCCCCCTCCACAGTGTGCCAAGTAAAATTAGTTTAGGAGGGACTGTAAAGAAGAAAGAGGTCTTCACCTGGCTTTCAAAATTCACAGATGCCAATCTGATGGGATCTTGAAGCATCTGTGGCAAGCAAAATTAGTCCACAAAGAGCCCACACACAAAAGGCCCAAAAGATCTTTTGCAAATGAACCCTTTCCATTCCAAGATCCCCTCAGGCATTCTTCATCAAAACCCTGACTGATCAGAGCTGTTTGGCAGCATGAAGACGATCTGCTCAATCCTCAGCAGTTCACTTGGTCATAACGTTGTGGCTGATCGGTGTAAATTGGAGAGCAAAAGAAAAAAAAGAAAAGGTAAATATTGTAGTAAAACATTACTCTTTTCCCAAACTCCCTTGATTATGAAAATTTAAAAAGCAGTTGTGGTTGCGTGAGATACAAAGAAAAACGCAGCATTTAAGGCATAGCACTCGTGAGGTTCTCTGACAGTCACCAAAACGACACCTGCCCCCCTCCCCTTCAGCAAGTTGCTCCGGCCAGTGGCCCGTACCATCATACCGCGTGGCTGCATCCGGCAGAGGACTCTCCTCCAACAGGATTGGATCAGGAGTTTCACTAGTGGCATGGGCCTTCTCTGAGGGGGGCTGAGGTGGAAGGGAATCCTGGGTGTCTGAGCCGCTGGAAAGGATCAAAGCCTTGGACACCTCCAGTCTGAAGGCCATGAGAGTCAATGGTGCTGACACTACTCTGTTATCCTGACGGTACAGGAGCCAGGAGTTTACCAAAGCTGCATCTATGAGATACCAGAGCACCGCTTGCGGCCAGCAAGTTGGTGCAGACGCCGTGAGGGGGGTAGAGTACAGATTTAATAAATCTCTGTTTAGACGAGCAGACATCTGCGCTGTCTCAAAGCTCTCCATGAGCGAAGCCATGTTCCTCTTGCTATTCCCCGCAGTAGAGAGTATGAAGCCGCAGTGTGACCTGCGCAACATCAACTTCCCATCGGAGCTCACAAACTCATCTCCGATCTGTCCTCGTGCTCCTCCTACCCTGCCAGCTCCATGAACCCCAGCAACTAAAAGACGCTCCAGCATTGCAGGGGTGGACAGTTCCTGTTTGCAAAGAAACACCATACTGCCTTTGGGGGCCATTTCTTCCACAGCACCTTCTTTGTCTGAGAGATCCAGTTTAAGATCCACATGTGAGAGTAGACCTCCAAATCCTATCAATGAAGTGCAGAGCAGAGAAGGCCTGTTGTCACAGATCTTCCCAGTCAGAGGAAGACTGTATTGGTCAACGGCATAATCACCGTACTGTCTCAGTGATTGGCAGCCTGCGTTGAAACAACTCAATAATGGCTTAACCTTCCATAGAGGATCAGTCTGTGCAGAGCTGTTTGCATTACTGCCTTGGTTCTGCCTGTTATCGTCCTGAGAAATTACACCTTGACTGCTTGGACAAGCTTTACTTTCATGTTGTTTGTTAGCAGTACTACTGCTTGGACATTCTGAGGAAGAAGTTAGCCTCAACGTGCGAGAAAGCTCGAGGAATCGGGACAGAGGAATGGCTTCAGCAATGAGGGGCACCTTAGTGAAGTCCTCCCAGTAGAGCCTTGGACTGGGAAACTAAAAAGTAACAATATACCAAATGAGTTATAGCTTTTTGTAGTCTGAAAACAAACTAAGGACCATACATTCATTTAAGAGATCAATTCAACGGAAAATACAGACCTTCAAAGTTCCCATTGCAATGTGTATCCCAACAAAGCGTGCCACCTCTCTGCATGTGACAGGATTTGGCATGTTGGAAAGTTTATTTGTGCCAGCGGAAATTTCTACCCATGTATCCCAACCAAAATATTTGGAGAAGTAATCAATTGGCCCTCGGGTCCTGTTTTCTTGCCTTGGTGCTTGAAGCCAACTTGTTGAGGTTGGTACACTATAAGAGGAAAAAGATTGTGATAAAAATCGAGTTAGTACATGCACAATAATTATACAAGCTACTTTTATCCTTAACTGTCTCATGTAGGAACAAATGTTTCACTTATCAAACTATGACAATACTGAATATCAAGTTAATAATGGCAGCATCTTCTTTATGAGTTTTGGTAACATTCAGTCAAAGCTTGTAGTTCTACTGCACCTTGGTGATGTTCGATCTGGTTGTTGTGTGCTGCCGGTCTGGTTCTTGTTGAAGTAGGCCAATACTTCTGCTTCTGTGTCAAGGTGAGTATCAGACAATTCAAAACCACTCGTGTCTTCTTCATCAGAACTTCTGAGGAGAAAGTCTCTGAGGTCTGATGGATTCTGCCACTCAGAGTCTGATGCTGCAGTAGAAAGATCAATTAATAATATCTTTATTGAACAGCATATTTCAACTTAACTACTGTAGATGCAAATTCTAAAAAAGCTGTACAAACCTTGACCCTCTGCAAAGTCACCGACCCCTTGCTCTGACGGCAGACCTCTAACTAGAGTCTCCTGATAATCTGGAGCGGAATTTCTTCCATCACCTGATTTAACAACAACAAAAAAATGTCATCCTACAACCTTTGATAAAAGATTCCTATAAAAGTGGTGAAAACAGTTCCTCACATGTATCAAAATCTGCAGTCTGATGTTCAGTCTGATTTGCATCACCAAGCCCTTCTGGGGATGACGTTCCCCCGTCGTTCTGCGAAGCGCCCAGCAGAACCTCCCTCTCCTCCTCCTTCACAGGGTAAAAGATACACTGGTTGGTGCTGAACTCTGTGCTGACACGGTGGTCCCTTGTTGTTTCCTCGCACTCCATTACTGAAAACAGAGATCAAAACACACAACACAGACAAATTTTCATCATCTACCAATATAACACTCCAAGCTAATGGTAACATTAGCCATACCAGAGTAACAGTGGGTATTCCTGCCGCTGAGGGGACACTACCATAAAAGTAAAAACTATTCACTGAGTTCTAAGAGTACATGAAAACTGTCTAGCGATGGAATATATCTATTATTTAGTCTTGGTTTGAGGTGTATTTTGAGTGTGTAAAATTATCTGGAAGGCTGACATGATAGTGATGTTGACAGGAAACAGATGAAAAGCCTGAATTGCCAACAAACCATTTCAGATAGTTGAAAGGCCGTGTCTTTTGCACTCGGGAATAACTCTTTATGGTGTGTGTGTGTACTTTGGATTTGAACTTATCAGGATTTGCATGTATACAAAAACAGCTATGTAACACAGAGAAGGCAACTAAAGACCTAAGAAAAAAAAGTAGCACAATATAGACTATTTAATACTTACATGGGATGTCTGTGTTGACATTACTGACTGGCTCCAAATTCCATTGCATGCGTTTGCTGCCCTGCTGCACCACCTGAGCATCGCTCAGCATAGAGCTGCTTTCCTCTTTCACCAGAATAGTCTTTATATCTCGATGGTGCTGTGGCTGCACATTTGCACGCTGTCTGTTTTGACAGGTAGAAACAACCAGCAGGGGATCTGAGCTGCTTTCTTCTACTTTGATCTCTGGGCTTCCAAGAACTTGCGCCCCGTTCTCCGCAACTCTGTCCAAACCCTGGAACAAAATGAAATGTTGTAAATTTGTCCTAATTCGAATTGTGCATTTGTTTGTTTTCGCAGTCGAAGCATCATCTTACCCATCTCTGAAAGCTCCTCATTGACATCAGGCACGTGTCCTTGTTGGTAGCTGCATTTTGCCTGGATGTAAGGAACCTCTCCAGGATGATGCCTGGAGACTGGTCTGTCTCTCTATCATTTTCCTCTCCTCCCTCCAGTCCTCTTTCATTCATCACCTCCTCAACACTTGTGGTGAGTGACTCCAGCTCAAACACAACTGGTTCTCCATTTGATTCCTCTAATGCAGAGGGAATTATGGGTAAAGATGCACCAGAGGCTTTAATGGCTTCAATTTCAGGAGTGGTCGGCGACTTTGTGCTGATCTCATGGTCCGTCATTTCTGAAGAGAGGGGATGTTTTACATAAACTACCTGACAATCCTCCTGTTCATTCTCTGATTCAGTTCCTCGAAGAGAATCTTGAAATGAACTTCTCTTTGATGTTGCATCTCTTTTTAGATGTCCTGCTCCTCTTTTCCTTCCTCTTGTAGCATTCCTTACAAGTCCCCTCCCTCCCTCTTTTTTCTTCTGAACTAAGGTTTCTTCCTCCTCTTCTTTGACCTCCACTTGATGAGTGGAACATGATACAGTTTGAGAAGTTAGAGTTCTTTCAGTTGTCCCATCGCTAACTTGCTCAGAGTGTTTTTCTATGCTGCTTTCACTCTCAAAATTGCAGCTTCCATCCGATTTGTTTTGGGAAACAGTGTCCGCAATCGAAACTGGATCATCTTTCTCAATCTGCTCTCCAACTGTGACTAAATCTACTTCTAGAAGCAAATCCTCCTTAACATCCTCATCTTTGGTACCATGGACTTCAGATTCAGACCCGGGAGTCTTTGTGGCATCCTCTTCTTGCTTGTCTTCATCTGATGTCAAAGGCCCTCCTGTCTCAGAGCTTGTAGTCTGTGTAGAAGTCAAAGAAGGGGCTTCAGGTGTAACATTTTGTAGAGTTTCAGTATTTTTCACTTCATCAGATGGCGAGGGAACTTCTGTAGAGTTATTAGATTGACCATCCACTTCTGCTTTACTTTTACCTTTGTCCACATGAGAACTCATTTCAACATCTTGAGGAGAAATTTGTAAAGATGGAGACGGAATTAAAGCTGGAAAGGAAACACTTCGCTCTCTGTCCTCTAATGCCATCTCTCCTGTCTCAGGCTCAATATCCCAGTCTGTCGCAGCATTCATCGCATGAACTACTTTTTCATGCTCTTTTGGAAGCTGGTAAAGGTCCAACCTTGAGACGCCCTCAAAGATGTTCCCATTGGTGTACGTGAGACTCGGGCTCTCCACAATATGAGCGGACGTCTTGTGCTTTTGGAGAGATGACACTTCACTAAATCTCTCCCCACAGTCCTTACATTCTAAGGCACGCTTGGAAGTTATGACACCCTCGGTCTCCACTTTCAAGGAGCTTTTACGTTTCCTAGTGGTCTTTGGCTTGGTGGGCAGCGTCTCAGATGGCTGATGGGAAACCTTCAGTGACGACAACAGGGAAAGAGTTTTCTGGTTTTTCTTGGCTTTTCCTCCTTTCTTTTTACCTTCTAATGAAAGATTATTTGTGGACTCAGTTATACTGTGATGAGATGTCGTTTGAGACTCACTAGGTGAAGATTCTGGTGTCTGGGCCGATGCCTTTGAAGGGTCTAACTTATAAACTTTTAGCTGTGGCTGTTTGTGACCTTTCAGTAGAAGCAGGGAGTCTTGTGTTGTGTGTGGCCCAGGCATGTTTGTCATTTTGACTTTCTCGTCTCTTGTTAAGTTTTTCTTTGCCTTCCCACCTTTTACACTCTTGGGTTGATCTTTCTGGAGTATTTTTCCTTGTTTTTTCTTTTTAAACATAGGTGAGGCAAAAGATTTGTGCTCACTTGCGTGCGCCACACCTTCCTTGGCAAGTTTCTGCTTTTTCATTTTACTTTTACCTTTATCTTCTTTGATTTGTTGCACCTGTGGGGCCTGAGATGAAGGGGATTTGTTGTCGGCTCCTGACACCATGTTTCCCTTCGTCTTGTTCTTTTTCCCCTTTCCCACCTTGTTCTGTGATTGCATTTTTTTCTCAGAAAGTTTTTTTGTCGATGTTTTACTTTGTAGTGGCTGGCCCTTTTGTGTTGGCTTCTTCTGTTTCTTGCTTTTCTTGTCTTTGTTTTGTGGACCAAATTTGACAACTAGATGAGACTTTTTTGCTCTTTGGCATTTGGCAGGTGAGGGGTCAATCCGGAAGTCCTCCTTGTATATGGATCCGACCAAGTCTTGCATATATCCTTGGAAAATAAAAGCCCTGGCTGGCTTTCTTTTACGCACTTTCACAAGCTCTTGAGCAGACATTACATTAATGGGTAACTCAGGGTTCTGTGTCACCTGTTTAGTCTGTAACAGCGAAGGAGCCTCTTCTTTAGCAGACGGCTCTTCGGCTTCAGACGGATTATTCTTTTCATCTATTGGCAATTTCTCTGACAAATCCTGTTCAGCTTGTTCATGTGTCTTTTTATCCATCTCTGGCATCTGATCTACACCAACTGTTTTTACATGTGAATCAACATCTCCCTTGGAATTAGTTTCAGATTCACTTGGGGCTTGAGTGAGAGCATATGGGGGAGCAAAAGGGCAAGAAGAAAGATCTTGTTGCTCTGGGTTTAAAGATGCCAGCTCCAGCTCAACTGTTGGCATCAGCGGTGGGACTGACAGACTGGTTTCTTGCTCATCTGAGACAGTCTGATCTGTAGTCTGAACAGGAGTCTCCTGGTCAGTGTTCAGCACCAGAGAGGGAGAAGTAATTTCATTTTGTGGTTCAGTTTGGGATTGCTCCAGCTCCAGAGTTGGTATCAAAGCAGGGGTGAGCTCTAATATGACTGTTTGTTCAAGGTCATCTTTGAGATTTTCAACTGCATTCTGGCAAACCAGAAGATCAGAATGAACTGCACTAATCTCAGGTTGTTGAAGCATCAGTGGCATCGCCTCTCCCTCAGGTCTCTCTGTTTGTTCAGCTTCAACAAGTGTTAGCTCTATATTTTCACCTATTGACGCATGAGGTCCAAGGCATGGGAAGGAAGGGTTTTCTAGCTGTCCATCTGGAGTTATAGGTTCCAGTATAATTGTTTTCTCCATTGAATCACATGGGTTGTTTAAAGAGTCTGGCTGTTTCAGTCCTATAAAATCAATCTGCGGTGGCGTTAAATCAAAATTCACCTGCTCCAGCGGCTGTGATAACTGCTGCACTTGCAATGGTAGGGCATGAGGCGGCACCTGCCCCAAAATCACAACTTGGTTCACTTTCTGCACATTTCCCAAAGACTCGATGAGTTTACGAATCTGCTCAGTGTCAATATTGGCATCAACTTTTTGCAAAGGCCCATTGGGCTCCACCTGTAATAGTGTGGGTTGAGAGATGGATATGGGAGTTATAATGGGTGCACTTTGTTTCACCAATTGCCCAGCTGGAAACACACTGTTAGCCGCATTATTGTGCTTAGTTTTCATGTGATGCAGTCGTGTCTTCATACTTTTGAAAGTGGCTTTGCACAAAGAGCAGGGATACCTTGTTGTAGAGGTACCTGAGAAGAATAAAAGATGAAAGCTGTGATGTATTGTGGTAAATAACTATAACCATAGAGCAGTACTGTAAATATAAAAACAACATACAGTAAGAATGTCTGAAGCACATTAAGAAGCAGCACATTTGATAGCTGCTATATTGTTTCTTTCAAATCAGTGAATGTGACTAAATAACTTAAATGTATATTTAGTAATGTCTGGATTTTGATTTATGCAATGACATCACATTCATAAAATGATTTTTTTTCTTACCATCGTTCTTCTTTAGTTCTTTTTTAGCAACACCACCTTTGCCCTCGCCCTCTTGCAAGTGTGCCAGCATATGTTTTTGCAGAGCTTTTGACATAGTGAACCTCTTTCCACATTCTTTACACACATATGGCCTCTCTCCTGTGTGTGTGCGCTGGTGATACCTCAACAACGTCATGGTTTTGCAAGTTTTGCCACAGTCAGTGCAAGCATAACCGTCCTGGCCAAAATGAATTTTTTTATGAACGGTGAGCTCTGATGACTTCTTGTAGGCCAGACCACAGATTGGACACTTGAAGGGTTTCTTCTCTGTGTGGGCCTTCTGGTGGACCATGAGCTCTGTGGAGTTTGTAAAGTGGCGGTCACAAACGTAACAGGTAAAAAGGGCATTCCTCAGTATGCATTGCTCATATTCTGCCGGGTGGCTCAGCTTCAGATGACGCTCTTTGCTCTTGTGATCACTAAAGATTATATGGCATTCTATGCACTGCAGGGAGAGCTGAGATGCTGCAGGATGACACAGAAGGAGATGTTAAATGTTTACATGTAGCATGCATCAATATACTTGCTATAGACACAACTGTTCAAACAAAGTAGGCTGGCACAAAGGATTAAAGAGTCTGGGGTACTTCAGTTCCATCAATCTGGGTCAAAATTATTCTGAAGGATAAAGGCAACAGCAAACAGAATAATAGACTGATTCTCTTCCGTTGCTTCACCTTACCAGTCACATAATGCTGCAGGCATTTACTATTACACAATAGGAGCCAAACATTTAAAAACATGCTAGAACTTTTCTCTCACTGTGCGGTGGAGCTATTGAGATTATGTCCTTTTACTCAGTTGACTATTAGGAACTGAGCAGAATGTGTACTTGCAACACATTGTTGTTCTTTGGTGGACAACATTTATACCAACACAGTGTCTTCCCTGTGGTGTGAAAGCATGGACTCCACATCTTCTGAGCAAAAGAAGAGTTAGATCATCAGTGATGCTATAAGGTTGCACTGATGCACATGGCATGGATAAGTTGCACATCTCTGAAGGAAACACGGATGTTTTTTTTCAAAACGTGTATATCTTTTTGCATTTCAGTTTATCAATTGTTAAAAGAATAAAGGAGTGTTGATATACAGAAGGAAGGACAGCTCTATTCCAAATGTTTTGGAATGCACATTAAATTCAGTGAAAACATATATCAATGAAAACAATAGTTTCAATATCTCATGTATTGCTTTTGTTATACAAAAGTTTTAAAATAAACATGTCTATGACTTTATTTAACACCCTTTTTTAAAGGACAAATATAGCAGACAATTTCCCAAAAAAGAAAAGTTGTTTTTAAGTGATTCTGAAGTTCAGGTCTTGGTTATGTTTGCATCATCAAATTTGAACTAGGTCTCTTAATCCAAGTCGGTTTCAACAGTCTTATAACAAATTTAAACATGCAATGTCTGCTGTAACCCGGCACCCCATGCATGCTCAGGAGCATGGATTGAATCAAGGTTTGATGCAGTCTGTTGGTTTTCCTTTTTTCTTATCTAATGAATTAGCTTGTATGAAAAATGTTATTATAAACTGGACTAATGTGGATTTATTTTAATATGATCACAATGAATTTTCCTGAATTTATTGTATTTGTAAAGAGACCTGAGAAGACTTTGTTGTGAATTGGTGCTAAACAAATAAAGCTGAATTGAACATTTTAATTAAATTTAAAATAGGCTACTTACATGTGAGCGGTATAACCAGCGGTTTGGACATGTCCATCTTCAGAGGATCTATCATGGCTTTCTTGGAAGGAACATATTTCCGACCATCACTTACACCTTTATCCCGCTTCTTTGCTTTTTGTCCATCGCATGCAGGGGTTATATTGGTGTCAGGTGCCAGTTCTGCTGGGACACTTGGCATTGCAGTAGAGTCCCTGTCAGTCTTTCCCCTGTTTTCGCAGGACTCCATCTGTGACTGGACTCCAGGCGGAGTCTCCACAGGTTCTGTGACATCTATATTTGCAGGTATCTCTGCATGTTGCGCTATTGCCTGACATGTCTCCGGTTCCGTCTCAGGGGGATCAACTGATTTACTCTCTTGGTTTTTTGCATCCGATTCACTAAGCTGAGGCTGAGACGCAGTGTCTGGCTGTTGCTCTGAGGTTGATGTGGTCTCAGGGATTGTTTCAGTGAGAGTCTGACTGTGCATGGCTCTTCGCTTCACAGCTTCATGGAGGTCTGTGAAATTAAGTCCTTCACACATAAAGACACACAACGTTAGTGTACAGGTGCGCACTTGTCGAAAATGTCAATATCAGTAGCCTTCCTTATTTTGGTTAGGAGCACTATTTCATTGGACCTTCACTTAGCCTACATGTTTAACGAACAAAAAGGCATCTTTGTTATCCACGGGAGGACAGCTGGGAGACTGGACTAATAACATTTGAATTACAATAGCTGACGGGTGGAGATATAGGGCAGCTGCTGTTGGAGGCTGTTGTCCACTTTCTAAGATTTTAATGTGGCTGCCTAAGGTGCTACGACACATTTTGTTGCATGCTATCCATTCTCGAGAAGCTTTCGCTAATAATCTCATATACACAGATAATGGTAGCCTGGTTAGCCCTATTCACATATCAGGGTAAATTTAGAGTGCAAATGTTAGCATTTCTCGTCTGTAACAGCACCAGATATGCTGAATATATCCTCACTCTGCAAGTCAACCCTTCAACACTGACACATGGACATCTGTAATGAAGCAAGAGGATATAGAACAAGGTTACCTGGGCTGACTCGTCCGCCCAAGCATCATCGCGTCGTTTCTGACAAAAGCCAGCACAGAGGAGCCGCAGACATTGTGACGTCACGTCTGACAAGAGGCGCGTAGGGGGCATCATGGGATTTGTGGTTTTTCCAAATGGCATAAGGAGTCTTTGTATTATCCACACGATTCTGCAGCCACTTTATAATGTAGATCAGTCAAATGGTTTGGACTGATGTCAGTACCAGAAGGGGTGGGGTGCACCCTGTATAATCATTCCATATTAGGCCATTTTATCCAAAGAGTTAAAAAAAATCTTATTTTCTGCTTGAAATATTTTTATTTAGCTATATCTGCTTGCATCCTTAACTTAAATTAGTGATGTAAGTCGAAGTGATGCTGAGCAGCAAAACATCAAAGCAAACCCATTCAAATGTTTGAGTTATACTGCTCGAGGGAGCTCTCCACTGACAAGCCTAGCTCCTAACCTGAATCATTGCAATGTAAGACCTACTCTCAAACCAAAAAAAATAACCATAACCAAACTATAATCCTGACCCAGTACTTTAAATCCTGACTAAAATTATTTAAAAAAATCAGGAGCTAATGTTACTGCAGCATGAAATCTTACAGTAGGGACACACAGACGGCAAGACTGTGTTTTCTAAGAAAGTTCTGTAGTCTAATAATAATACTATGTAAACATGAAGATCTAAATATTAAAAATAATCAATTTAATTCATTCATCCAACTTTTCAAGCAACACATTCATTACCATTATGTGTCAGAAACCGAATCAGAAACTGTTGTGGCAAGCCGATAAATCACTTTTCTGGATGCATCAATGACATTACCCATTGTATTGAAATTGATTTTAACACTATAAAATATTGAAATCTCAACCTGACTGTAATGCATTTACATAACCAACCACATGGCTCCAGTATTACCACTGAGTTATGAAATGTATAGATGTGCTGCACTTGCTGCTGCTTTTGTTCAATAAATGTTATTCCATTGTAGCAGTGTTCAACCTTTTTTTTTTTATTTCAAAACAATGCCAAGTATCCGACTTACTTTGCCAGGTTTCAAGACTACAGTGACTGCACATAAAGACTCTGAAACCAGAGTGAATGTAACTCAATTGAATTTATTCAGTTTTACAAGAAGAATAATGCACATAATAGATTCAGGTTTTCATTTCTTCTGCTTTCTCCTTGGGTGTATCAAAAATATACATAAACAACATTTTATGAGCATGGACTGACCTCGATTGATGAGGTTAGCTTTTTTTAATCAATAGTGTCAATCATGTAAAATAGTACAAACAAAAGGAGGGGAAAAAGTTTCGAAAGAAAGAAATCTAAAAAAAAGAAGAAAAAAAAGTTATAAAAAGTAATTCCATGGCATGATTTTTCTCAGCTGCACAGAAGCGGAAATTAAAAGCTTCATTACTCAGTGTCATCCGGTGGCATCGGCACCTCTCCGGTTGCATGTTTTATATAATGCAGGTGCAGCTTTGCCATTTCATCAAAGCCCATATCACATTCAATGCATTCCCATTCCCAATACTTATGATCTCTATGCTTGTTTGGCTTACTCCCATCCACCTCCAGTACCATTTGTGACGGCAGAATTTCTGATCTGTGATCACTGGATGCATCAGGCCAGCTGAGTAGTTGAGGAAGTTTGAAGCAATGCACAGGTTCTCCACAATCCGACTCAGAGTCTTCATCATGTTGTACATGATAAGCATCTACAGGTGGACTCTGATCCACATTTTCTTCCTGTATTGGCAGCTCTTCCATGTTCGTATTCACCTCTGGGTCATGATTCACACTGGTGGGCAGAATGTTTGTTTGAATATTTACTTCCTTATCATTGATCGCAGTGATCCCTAGAGGCTTACGGTACAGCCCCAGTTTACCTCTGAAATGTTTTTTTTTGTGTGCAATCAAATTGCTGAAATGACTGAAGCTCTTTCCACACAATGTACACTGGTGAGACACTGGTGGTTTTTTAGACCTGGTGGGTTTTCTTGGGCGACCTCTGCGCCGTTTTTCTGTTTTGAGGTCCTTTTCATTGATGTTTGGTTTAGGCTGCTTCAAACTGTGACTTTGTAGATGTTTATCAAGTGACACTTCGTCTGCAAAGCCTCGTGCACAGCTTAAACACCAAAAACGCTTCTGGTTATGCAGCTCAAGGTGAGCCATCCACTTCTTTGCAGATTTGAAGTATTTGTTACACAAGTCACATTTGGGTGGGGCTGATTTATACCATCTATGTGACCTGTGAACTCTCAGGTGACCAATCAGACGCGTCCGCCTGATGAAAGACATCCCACAATCTGGACACTCGTACTTGCGCAAGTTCTGGTCACTCTGACTCTGAGGTTTTTCTGGAGGGGGTTGGGTTTCGTGCAACCTTTGGTGTTTTTTGAACGAAACCAGATAAGTGTAAATCTTCCCGCAGACTAGGCAGCCATAACCTTTTCTAAGCTCACTCTTCATTGAAGATGTGGGAACAGCAGCATCTTGTAGTAATTCTGATGGTGTGCTAGTCATGTCACACTCATCTGCACCTCCACTCACATCTTCAATTTTGTTTTCTCCAACATCTGTGCTCCCAGAAATTATACCTGCAGCAGAAGTCCCGTTGTCTCCCATCTGAGCTTCCTCCTCCTCCAGGGCATGCTGGTGCAGGTGTGTCTTGTAGGCGTCCGAGTTTGTAAAGATCAGCCCACAATCCTTACATGCAATACTGCACTCCTTGACTAAAAAGGAAACAACAACATATTTTAGAAGCATTTTATAGAAAATTACTGACTTTGGTGCAAACATTCATATGCAAGTACATTTTATGTTGCCATCTAACTGGATGATACTTTAGGTGGCATCTAAGATTTTGGCTAAGATTCAAGAAGCCTGAACATAACAAATCTACAATTCTTATGCAAAGTAAGCATTTAGTAAAAGCAGTGAAAGCTTTTCAATGTCTAAAGAAGAAAATCATAAAAACCAAACAACAAAAATGATCAGATTTTTTATGAAGAATATTTGTTACAGCTGACTGTATCAGAGGAGATGCTGTACGTTTTTTGTATAAACCTTGTCATTATGGTACAACAGCTGTGAGGTTGTTTTTAAGGTTATTCCAATATTCAAACTGTTTTCAATACCAAACAAGCCAGCAACTTGATTTTCAATTAATGCAGAAACTTTTATACGAGTGATGACAGAAGACCAATGTGACACTTCTACACGTTTCACTTTGCTCAACATACAGTATATTGTAAAACCCGAAGATGTTAAGTTCCTAAAAGTTAAATGAAATAATTAAGAAAAAAATTAAAAAATCCTCTGAACTAAAAGCATTTTTTTTAAATCAAAGTTGATCAACAGTTGATGGTTAAAGCTTTAAGATATTTATCATGATCGTGATCGCTTCCAATCAGATTAAAAATAGATTTTTTTAAAGATTGTGTCTGATTCCTTTAAGTTTTTCTTTCCCCCCCCATTTCTTTAAAAGGTTTATCACACAATTTTGATTCATAGCTTTTTCATAAAAATCAGTTAGTCCCTTCCATAATTACATTTCAACAATGTTCAATGTCTGCAGCTCTACTGCTGGTATCTTTTGTGTAAAAGATGATTGAAGCAACTTAAGTGGTACAATGGTATGTTAATTTACATATTAACATATCAGGGAAAAAAAAAAAAAAAGGACTTTTATCCATATAACACCCAGAACAAACTGGTCAGAACACATCACAACATTCCTCCAAGATGAATGAACCGACAGTAAATCAATCACACGAACCAGTAAATCACTTTTTACAGAACTTTATCTTCTTTGAATCTTCCTAACAGCAAGTTAAAGAAGTAGTCACAAAGCATAGTTATGAAGAAAAAAAAATCTATAAATTAACAAAGAAAAATTAACCAATAGAAACAAACATTTCAGTTTAAGAGTAGTCTTTCCACAGCAAAGAGACACTATGAAAGAAATGACACAAGAGCTTCAAAATCAATTAATGGAAAACATATTATTCACAACTTACAATTACAAGTGTTAAATTTGGCTAATGTCATCAATACTGACAAAAAGTTCAGTGTATCAGTTTCAGACGTATTTAACTCTGTAAATTATGTAGTAGTACTTCATTCTCCAAAATTTCCAGCATTAAGAACAGCAAGTTTTCTACATATCTAGGGTAAATACTCATTTCAACAAAGTCAAAAACTTTGTAATAAGCAGTGCATTAACAGCTCACCTAATCTATTGCAGTTTAAATGGATGAAGAGAGACATGCATCAGTGCTCCTTAATCTACTTTATATGAATTTCAACAATTAAGGGACCCCAAAAGGGATCAATAAGGTTCAGCTGACATTCATGGCAAGTCTGTTCAAAAGAAGAAAAGAAACAAGAAAAGAAATCCAGTAACAGCTCAGAGCAACACCTTTATAACGTCAACATAAGTTTATAACATAGGTTATATTTTCACATTACAGATATACTAATCCAGTGTAAAGGGAAGCCTGAGAATAAGAAAACATTTTAGCTCAACACATTTGGCAGTCTCAAAAAGAAAGAAAAACCCACAATCTATGGCAGCGTTTCTAGTTTTTTTCCCCCTTTTAAATACACTCCACTGGTGTGTACGATATGGTGTATGATGCTGGTGCAATCAGTCTGACAAAATGCAGTTCTACATTCAAGCTAAATAAGGCCGCCGTTGTCTCCTACGAGACAGCAGCAGGGACTGTACACCGTTTGTAATCTTTGCTACATTCCTGGTGATGATCACTAAGGTCTTGTATTTGTCCGAAGGTCTTGGGGCAAATGGAGCAATGGTATGAGTCACTGCTGTTGCACTGCTGAATTTTGTGGTTTTGTAATGCAGATTGTGAAAGAAAGGCTTTGCCACAACGCTGGCATGTATGGTCACTTTGTGCCTGGCTGGTTGGGGAAAGTGTAGTTTGCTTCTTGGTAGTAGGTGGGAGAGTCGTTCCAATGTTGTAGGGTTTTTGAGGTTTTGAGGTCATAGCAGCGCTGAGCCTGAAACGCACCTCGTTCGGGAGACGGCAGCGCACCTCATCGTGCCAGGCAAGGTGCTGCTGTAGCTGATTCTCTGTCCAAAAGCCATGGCAGCACAGAGCACAACAATATGGCCGGGTCTTCGCCTTGAGCTTATGCGTTCCCAACTGTTCCTCTGTTTGAAAAGCTTTCCCACACTTCCCACACTTGAAGAGGTATTTGACTGAGTGCTCCGACAGACGGCCAAGATGTGAGGGAATCTCAGCTGTGGATGTTTGAATCTCCAGTTTAGATTCCTGTTTTACTTCCAAACAAACTCTTTTATGGTCAGGGGGCGCACCTGCAGAGCTGGACTGATTCCCAGAGTCAAACGTGTTCACAGGTTGGGAATCTGATCTAATTTTCTTCCTTCCCCTGACCACAGCATTTTTGCTTACTGGTCCAAAATATTCTGTCTTGTTTAATTCAGTGTTTGAGTCTGTGAGCTCCTTTTTTACCGTGAGAGGAAGCTCATCTTGGTTTTTTGTGCTTTTTGAGTGGGCTTGCCACTTATGAGCACGCAGACCTCTTGCTTTTGCAAAGGTCATGGAGCAGAGAGGGCATTGGTGAGCTTTTGGCTTTAGTGCTGATGTCAATGATTCACTTTGACTGCAGTTTAAATTTCCTAGTTCTGGGATGTGTTCTAACAACCTGTTTTCATGATGGCCAGCAGCTTCATCAATTTTAGAGTGCTCATCCTGTAAGTCAGAGACCAGAAGTGAACCTTGCTCCACTGTCCTGTCAGACTCTAGAAATGAAAACTGGTTTGGAGTGCCGTGATTCTCTGCACTTATATTTGAATCTGGCTCTGTTTTGGTTTGACACTGAGCGTTAAAGATCTGGTGGCGCTGCAGAACACGGTGGTTGAAAAACTGCTTGCCGCATTTGTCGCACTGAAAAGGTCCATCCTCAGCCTTGTGGCTAACAGGTTTCAAGTCATCATCTCTTAGTGAAGATCGTGAACACTTCTTTTCTCTGTGCCATCGTTTGTGGGAGCCGAGGGCCGAGTTGGTTGTGAATCGCCTCCCACACTCTGAACAGTGAAACAGTCCTTTACTTGGCTCCTCTTTTTTAGATTTCTTAAATATAAGAGAAATGGCCAAGTTAGATGTAGTTGTTTTGTCTTCAGCATGAATTCTTTTGTGAAAATTCAAAGCTCCAACCACCGAAAAGCTCCTGTCGCACTTTTTGCATTTGTATTTTAAATTAGCTGAGCTTTGATTGTCTACAGTCCCTGCATCTGTGTGTTTTTCCATCTTTAGCTCATCACTTTTATCAATATGTGCCTTCAACTGGTCAGGGGGCTCCATTCCATCTTTTTTCATCATAAGAGCTTCATTATTTTCAGGTGGTTCTGTTTTCATGGCTGCTTGGCTCTTTCTTTTAACACAAAGTTTCTGATGAGCCCTTAGAGAGCCCTTGTTGCTGAAATGTGCAAGGCATGTCGCACACTGCAGATTCTCTAGTGCAGATGTGGATGATGGCGTGTGTCCGGTCTCGTAACCATGGCTCTTCATGTGAAACTGCAACGCTTTGGCCCGTGAAAACAGCTTCCCACAATCCGGACAGCTGTATGTGTTTTTTTTCAGTTGCTCAACTTGATGCTGAAAAGACTTAATGGGCGGCGGGAGTAACTGGTCACTGTGCACAACTTGATGTCTGAGGAGACTGGAAAACAGGCGGAAGGACCGATTGCAGAGTTCGCATTTGTGATTTCCATTTTCATGTCTGCGCATATGCAACGCCATGATGCCTTTGTGGCGGAACTTTCTGCCACATACTGGACATGCAACCTTAATGCCAGAGCGTGAGCGTCCATTAACAGAGTACAAAGATCCTGGGATGCCTTTTCTTAGCCTCAAATCTACACACTCAGCCTGATTTTGCTTGTGGTGCGAGTAAGCCCCTAAAGACCAAAAACCCTTTCCACACTGTTCACAATGATAGATCTTTGGGCCTAGAAGGGTTTTCTTTGGATTGTACTCCTTTTTACTCACAAAAGTACTTTCCCTTTTTTGTCCTGTGCAGGTTTTCATATGGTTAAACAAGCTGGCTGATTGCAAATAAGACACCATGCAATCTGGACACTGAAACTGCTTTCTTTTGGGATGATGCTGTTGATGAGAGACTAAAGCCGACAAACAAGGAAAACATTTCCCACACTCATTGCATGTTAAAGTTTTCATCTCCAAGCCCTCGCCATGATTCAACACATCATTGCTTTGGTTTTGATCATCATGGATTTGTATGTGATTGCAGTGTGCTTCATAGCTACTGGCTTCATGGCCACATGTCTGACATGTATAAGCTGCCACTGACTGACCTTGAGTCTGCTGTCTTCTCTTACGTATGTCATGCCACATTCTGTGCACACGTAGCGATGAAGGACTAGAAAACCAGCGATAACAATCTGGACAATCATATCGTTCCTGTGCTGCTTCATTCTCAGCTTCTCTTACCAACAGCGTAGACTCATCAATTTGCTCAAAGTCAATCTGGACTATTTTCAAGTCCATCTCTGGTTTGGATACAAGACCCTTGGGGAAAACATCAGCATCACCATCATCTCTTACTTCCTGATCTGATTCACACAACAGCTCAAGATCAGGATTCACATCTTGGTCTACCTCATCTTCAGATTCACTGGCACTGATCACCTGTACGTTAAAGTCCCCAGGCTCATAGCTCTCCATGTCTTCATCAGTCTCACTTATGTGCGATTCTTCGGTTGTACCAGCTGAAAGAAAACTTCCTGGCTGCACTTTTTCTTCTGTTAAAGCCTCCGTGTGCTCAGCCCCTTTCAAATCACTTTCTGGGATTTTGTTGTGAGGGGACAGCGAGGGATGCATCTGGACTTCCTTTTCAGTTTCTCTGAAAACATCAGTGTGCTGAAGTTGATGAGAATGAAGTGCTGATGCCCTGGAAAACTTCAGCCCACAATCTTTACATTCAAATGCCTTTTTCTGGAGCTGACACACTTGATGAAGGAAAGACTTCGCCGGGGTCTCATCACTGTGTGCAGTGCGCTGATGCCTGTAGTAGAACGTTAGAGTCATAAATACTTTGCCACATTCCTCACATGGGAACCTTTTTGCTGAATCATCACAGTGATTAGCATGCCACCTCTGATGGTTAAAGAGGGCAATATGGCCACTGAATGCCTTTTTACACTCGCTGCAGTAGAATTCATTGGAGTTCTTCTTTTGTTTGTGTTTTATCTCTTCTGAAGAACACTGGCTGTTGCGGCTGAATCGCTGATGCGTTTTCAGGCGCAGTGTTGTAGAAAAAGCTTTACCACACGAACACTTGTAAAGCTTTTCAGAACTATCCACTGTCTGAGCTTCGCTGGGCTTCATCTCAACCTCTGAGTCTCCAATCTGAACTGCATCTCCTGAGCTCCTGTTCTTGGACTTGACCAACTTTTCTTCATGGCAGCGCCGATGAGCATCGAGGGCTGACGCGCGAGAATAATTCCTTCCACAAGACTCGCACTGAAATGCCTTCTTTTTCAAATGTTCCAAGTCATGAAAAACTGATTTTGAGGGTTGTCTGTGGGAACGCTGATGGTTGAGAAAGTGTCCAATCACAACATAAGATTTCCCACAATCTGGACATTCATAGCTTTGCTGCTTGGTTTCTCCAGAATTAATCACAACATCAGACTCCTTCGGGGAGATCTGATCATGGTTCTTCATATGCAAGTGGAGTTCACTCATGTCAACAAAAGAGAGTGAACATAAAGTACAGAAATGAGCTTTTTCACTGTCCTTTTCTGCATCATGTAAACTATCGGACTGGTTGCCTATATACATGTTTTGTTGCAGGTGCTGATGGCGATGCTCCAGCAAGGCTGCCTCCTCTCTGAAGGTTTCTCCACAATGCTGACAGCAGAAAACCCCATCCCCTAGAAATAGAAATGGGAAAATAGGAGGTCAAAGCCACTCCTGCTTCCAGAAAAGGAAAGAAAGAAAAAAATATATCAAAAACACAGGTGCAAAGCATCTTTTATTGTAAATAGAATAAATTTACAGAATACTCAGAGTTTCTAAATAAAACAGAAATTAAGAACAAAAACAAAAGATTTCCCAATAAGAAAAACAAACAAAGAAATTATTTTAGTGAGGGGCTAAAACAGTGCTTAA
>JAPMNP010612158.1:0-17343 GCA_029874935.1 Atherina boyeri | reverse complement strand
GTCAGATAAGGACTGAAGAAAAGCAGGTGATGCAGATGTTTCTGACAGTCCAGTGAACTTTACAGTCTACTCTGGTTTCTCCAGAGTCCCTCTGAGCTTTCTGAGAGGCTCAGATGTCTGTCTCAAATCTCAACTTCACCTGTAGTGTACATAACACACATTCAGCTGCATTTACAGGACTACTCATTTGCTGAGTGTGATTTGAATCAAAGCTGGCTATGGTGGATTAATTGAGCTGAGTTTTAATTATTACATTCCTTTCCTCAGGTAGTTATTTCTGCCTTTTTCCATCTTTTTTGTTTTTGTTTTCACTCATCTTACTTCTTCCTTTTCTTTTTTCTCCAACGATGGAAAGCAGGAAATTCACGTGACAGACAGTTTCAAATTATGATTATTATCAGTTACCTCCCAACAAGTTCTGTGATCTTCAGCTGTGCCCAAGAGGAGAGTAGGACCAGCTATGTGCACAGAGCTTTATCAGTCTGGCTCTTGTGATCTTGGGGTCCATTTGTCCCAGATGCTAATCTGTAAAGCTCAGCTCTGTGGCCAGAAGCACTTCACATGTATTTTGTGCAAAATAACATGAGCAGGCATGCCAAGCCCTTCCTGCCTGCCTTGCTTTTTGTCAAAGGCCTGGGGAAATATTTGACACATCAGGGAGGGCAAAGCGTCCCTTTGCACCTCCACCACAAAGCGGTGGCTCTCACAGCTGTGGGGAGCAGATGCTCCGAGGTTATAGGCACAGGCCTTCAGGGACGTCACCACTCTGATCTCCAGGGGCTGCATACATAACACACTCTCCCAAGGAAACTTAGTGAAGGCTCAGTGCAAGTAATGTCTTTTGTCCTTAGTCTTACAGTAGAAATTCAAGCATGAAATCCAGAATGTGTTGGATCTTTTAAGCAAATGCCAGATCATGTGTTTAATTTAGCCTTGCCTGAACTAAATACTGTATATCACTAACTGCTTCTTATTTTCAGAACTTTAAAAAAAGAATACAAAGGAAATTGTTTTAGAATAATTTTCTGTATATCGATCACAACACATAATGTTGGAAAATTGTTTCCAAATTACTTCTTTTTTTTTATTTGGCTATCTATAGACAGAAAGTATCTGTAGGCATTACTGTCAGACATAATACCTTTGTAATTTCTTTCAAATATTCCACCCCCTGTTATCTAAATGACCATTAGATGTAGCCAGTATCATTCTCAGATTTCCCTCATAGTGAGTCGTTGATTTCTTCAGACCACTTAAGCCTGACCAGACATGTTTGAAAAAATGTGCTCAGCCAAAAGGCCAGGGCTGTCAGCGATGAGCCTGCTCACGATATGATAATCTGTGCAGACTGTCGATAACTGAGTGCCCTTTCTCAGTCCCAACCAGATCTGATACCTCACAGGTTAAAATCTGCATTAAAATCATTTAGTGTGGTCTGTGTGGGCTTCTCTGCAGGAAATTAATGGGAGCTGATTTACTACACTGTTGCACATTGTTTTCCCCATAGTTCTGTGTTTTCACCCCCCCACCCTGCAATTTTTCACAATCATCTCCTAACAACGGCTGAAGGTGAACATAAACCAGTAGCTCTGTTCAGTTTGTTCTTTACTGGAAAGTACTCCAAGAAAAGGGAGGAAAAGCAGGCATAAACTGAAAAGTAAAGAAAACAGAAGCTGGAGAATGGGTGAGTAAATGCAAGAAGAAATCATCTGTTAAAATTCATTAGCCAAGCCTCTCTGAACACAAAATGACAAGACATTAAATATGTATTATTTATGAAATGTCTGTGCTCTCTGAAAAGGGTGTCTAGTGCTGTTAATTACTCAGCCATTCATTCAGAAAAGATTATTTCAAATGGAAAGTGAAAGCAAGGCTAGACAGCAAAAGAGCTGTTAGTTTCTTTCACGCTATTTTTAAATGACATTGGTGAAAATGGAAAAGCTAATTATGGTAGCTCTAAAATTCAAAGCTAATTTGAGAAGCAGCATGTCAGGTTTATTGACATCTTCTGCAGAGTGATGTGGTTTGATGGCCACCAAGGAATCTCGCTGCTGCCGCAAGGGAAAGGGAGGAGTGACTGGTTGAACAATACCCTGTTTGCAGAAATGAAAATAATGTTGGGTGATAGATTTTTATATTCCCCTGCTGCCCGTATTTGTTGGATTTAAAAATAACAGGTATATTCATGTATATTCAAAGCGACTTAGAGATGAGAAGTCAATATTTTGCTTATGATCAGAATTCCGAATCTTTTAACCTGGAGTTAGCAAACCCTCGGTACTGCCAGAGTATTTTGCACAACTGAGACTTTCCAGCTACAGTAGACTAAGAATATAAGAAGGCTGTTGAAAAGTGTTTTCAACTTTGAAGGAAGGAGTGCTTTTCGATTAACATTTAAATCATAGTATTTAAAATCATATAACATTTAAATCTTTAGTGACTTTAAAAATGTGTTTATGTTGTGTAGTTTGTTCAGCTTAAAATCACAATGTTAGACTGTTTGCAAACTTTTGATAATATTTAGTTTTCTTTTTTTTTACATCTTATAGTCCCAATAGGTTCTATTTAATTATGGGCATATTAAGTTTTTATTTTCCAAGTAGAGAGAAAAAGAGAAGTTGCACTTTCAAGGTTTGTGATTCCTCCTTGAAGGCAGTCACCTGGTAAAGTGGAAACGAGAGCAGGGCATTTATCCACTTACAGAGAGCCACCCCGATGATGTCAGTAACAGATGACTGCTAGACACTCCCCTCTCCATCGCCTCACAGCCGGCTTTGGTCACTGAGGGCAGGAGGGAAAGAGGGTGGGGGGCAGGGGAGATAATTATCAGTATAAATGAAGCCCTGCGAACGATTCGCACTGCTGGGTCCCCTGATCTAGTCTCCAAGGCAACCTCAACACGCTCATTTGTTTTGTAGATGAGTAATTACATCCAATTAGTGGCCAGTGGAAAAAAAGAGTCCAAGAAAGGCCTATTGTTCCGGATAGATTGTGTGAATATTAATAGTGGGACGGTCTGAGGCACAGTGATATGATCGGTGATACTAATGCAGCTGTGGACACACTCTGCCCAGTCTCATGCTGCATAACAGATCAGATAGCAGCTGATGAAAATATATGGCTTGGAGAAAGTGGGCCTGCGCATTTGTGTGAGTTGTGCTGCTATCCAGCTCCCTGTTTGTGGTAAACAAGGCCAGTTTTTACCTGAGCCTCCCACTCATGCAGACCATGCAGCAGCATGAGTGCTGCCAGTTTCTCACATTTTACTACTGGATCAAATGCCATATAATGTCAGGGGATATTTCCTGGCATGACATGTGCAAGAAAATATTTCCATCATACAGTGTGTGCTGTACATATCTTTATGTACAGCATCTATATTGGTGCTCTATTACACATGCCTTATATGTTGCTGTTGTTAGATTTAAATGGTCAAATGTGAAGGTTTAATGCCTTGAAGTTTTTATTGCTTCAAAATCTGGAAGTTTGTGGACTTCAACCATTTTTAACTAAAATTGTCTGTTGTAGCATTCAGATTAAATCAGACTGAATCAGACCAAATTCTATTGAAATTAGTGGATTCTTTTACAGGCTGTGGCTGTACATGATCTGCGTGATTTGTTGGACACTGAAACTTATTTGTGTGAACATGGTTGTCTTTGATTAAATTAACTTTTTGGGACTTTGTTAAAGAGTAAAACCTGCCTTGTTTATATTCAGTTTTAGCTCTGTGTGGTGTTTGAGTAATTGATTCGTACACTTTTTGCATAAAAGGTTCCTGCCTGAGCAGAGAGGTATAACATATAAATAAATACAAAGAAGAAGCATGCAGGGCCTGTCCAGGTTAGAGTGGTTCCGGCACCTACAGTAATAATAACACTATTATCTCAAATGAAAGTATCTTCCTCGTCTTGTTTGCTGGTAACATTTTTAATAGCATTATGATATAGACACCAATTCTGCAAGTCAGACCCATCCCATTAATATTTATGGCATCTCAACCCCGTTCAATACAGTAACCAAGATTACATTTATGATAACATAGATCGTTTTCAGTTGCTTTTTATTTATGTTTTGTATAATACATAAGTTAATTTTAGCATATACTGTATGTTCAATTACAGTACACAAAATGCAGAGTGAAATTTATTTCTCTTTGGTTTCAGTATCTACACTGCTCTAAATTGGTGATATATTTGGAACAGTTTCCCAGTTTGTGCTATTGTCAAATGTTTCCTTCCCATTATGATTATTCCATTGATCCAGTTTTCCTCATTAGCAAGGCCAATCAATTTTCAGTGACATTTGTCTAAGTGAAGTAAATGGAATGATTGCTTCTTGAGCTTTGTTCAATGTGTCAGGCATTATGTGACGTTCGTGGGAAGCCTGCCCTATTTGGAGCCTATAATTTGATGAGTGGGCAGGCAGCCCACAAGTGGTGAGATCAGAGTGCTAAAAAGCATTGGCGGAAAGAAACATGGCTGGTGCTTACATTCCATTTGGCAGAAGTGGACTATCTCACTCTGAATGGGTAAAGGTGAAGTGGTTTCGAATGGCTATTCTCTCCAGGACCAGATTTTGAAATAAAGATAAATAAATAAAGCGCGCGTGCACACACACACACACACACACACACACACACACACACAAACAGCAGGGGAAACCCTGCATGGTAAAGCTGTGTCACCAATCTCAGTCCCTCCTGAGTAGATTAACTCTGTTATCAAAGAGGTGTGAGAAGGAGCAGTTTTTTTTAATTGCACTCTTTATATGAGCAGCTTGTCTCAGATTAAGAGAACAAGCAATAAATGTCAGCACGACTTATTGCTGAATGACATTTTCTAAATTGTTGATAATCCACCATCTGTGTCAAAGAAAGAATCATTCAAAGAGGCCAATCTGAGACGTGCTCGGAGTACTTAGAACACTTCATAATGCTTATCATCAATAAACATGAATGTCTCTGTATCTCATTCACATAAAAACCCTATCATTTTTATTGGTCTTAAAAGAGGATGTAGATTGATTATTGAGTAGTGCTTTGTGTTTCGCTTTCTTCAGGTTCATCAACCAAGGACTGTTTGTTTGAAATGAGAAATGTATTGACCTGTTTTTTAATGATCTTTCAGTTATAGTGTTTAGTGATTGCAATGGGGACAGGCATCCAATCTCTGGACTTTATATTTTGTGTTTATTGTTATTGATTAAGTTAAATTAAGGAGTAACAGGAAACATTGGTTTTAATTTCATTATTTCATTGAGGGATCATATGTATCCTTTATTGAGGAGCTTGTGTACACAACACAGCTGAAAGTCTCAAACATTGGCCCATATGCTGAGGGGGGTAAGGGGGATGTTCTGGCAGGAACTGTTGGGGAGGGAAGGCAGGGAGGGCCAATTAAAGCAGACTAAACACAAGGATTTAACATAAATATGGTGTGACACACCAGCAAGCTATGCTCAGCAATCTGGACACTGACTTTGACAATGAAAAAGTTGATTTCCACAATGATGGAGTCCCCTCCCCTCCCCCTCCCCACCCTATACTGTATCTCCCAGGCCTCCCCGATTATGGGTTTTACTCTGCGCCCAGTGACCAGAGGGGGGGGCCCTGCTCCTTTGCTGACTATGGCTCCCTGGGGCCCCAAGCGGCTCAGATGCTGCACAGTGAGCATGCCACCTCCGCCTGCAACTCCCCCCTACAGCACCTACACAGCCCGGATCAATTTAAGAACCCAGGTTTGTATATGAGCATCTATCTCATCCACGTTTTGGACTTTTCAGTTTGATTCATTACATTATTCCATACAGATGATCCAATCTTTTTCTTTTTCTAAACACATTTTCTCCCACTTTTGTTCAGAAATTTTTTTAAAAATCCCCTTAAATACTTTTAGATAAAACATCTTGCTGACAAAAATGAAAAGAAAAAGCATTGCATGTTCTTCCTCCTTTTTTAAATGTAGATTTTTCTTTTTTTTTTCTTTGTGAAGTTATGTTGCAGCCCCTGCTTGCACATTAGGGGCTTACACATACGGAACGTAATCCTTCATTTGCATGTGAACAGAATAACTATTGATGATGTTGGAGAGTACGCTGTAGATGCTCAAGTTTATATCAGTTTTGAACAGCAAATGGAGAGAGTAAGTGTGTGAGTGAGTGCCCTTTTAGTATTCTAAGTGTAAGAATGATTGCTCACATCATTAGTGTGTGAGATAGGTAGAAATGCGGTATAATGCTGCACAAAGTAGAGATGCATTTTTGCACATTACAGCCATTACTGAACAGCACAAGTACATTTCTATCTTTGGTGCTTTCTCTGATGTTCTCTACTTTATGTAATTATTGTTCTGAAAAGCATAGGATGAAAGTCTACTGAAACATACCACACATTATGATGTAAATATATAATGCAAACAATCTGTTAAAATGATCATACATTCATCATGTCTTTAACCCTATAAAGCCAAACGTATCATATTTATACATGCAGTTTCTAAAACCTTTTGCATCTACAACCTTTTACATCACTTCATGGTAAACACTTTTCTCAAAACCTGGTTGTACACAATCTGATATACCTGATACCAGGGGGCAGAGGGCATTATCACACACTAATAAATGGTATATAGTCAAGAATTATTTCCCTAATTTTATTTTCATATTTTGTTAAAGGACCAAATGACGACTTTAGAATTTAAAAATCTGAATTTTCTCCCCATAATTTTTTGGGTCGGGCTTTAAAGGGTTAAGAGCAGATAGTAATATTTAGAAATTATATTAATGATTAAAAATACAGTAGTTTTTTATGAAATGCTCATGATCATGCTGACATGATGTACCGCCAGTGTTTATTTCATGTAAAAAATAAAGGAGCTACAGCACTACAGAAGTTCTGGTTTAGTGGACCAGGATGGTGAGCTTTAATTAAAGTGGCTATGTTGATATAAAAGAGTCAGGTTCCAACCACTGCATCACAACTTCACAAAAACAGTTGTGAAAAATTCTGCAACTATTTTTAGAATAGTGAAGTAAATGTGTAGGGTATGGGCCTGCTCTTATCCGTATGGTTTAAGTATTTGCCACCTAGCTCAGTCAGTTGTTGGCAAGCCTGTAGGCTTCAACTCTACCAGCTCTACCAGCGTAAAAATACAGAGACAGGCTTAATGCAAAGGCAATGACATAGATAAATACATTAAGTAGTTTCTTGCAGGCATTGAACAATTTTTATCACAGTCTTTTCTTCTGTTAAATCTGCTGTGTTGCATTCATGGATGTGCAGCCAAATAAGCGAGAGGGAAATGACTACCTTTCATCAATGTAAATACTCAATAACAACATTGTCTCTATTGAATTTGGGGTCTGGTTGTAACTTCTTATTATGTAGTGTATGATAGATGCTTTAAGCATGGAAAGGATTTCATATCAAAGTGGCCTCAGTTACTATTTGATTCAGACGATACAGGCATTTCTCTAGTGATACTATGTGGTAATGCTTGGTAGAGAAAGCACAAGCTTGTCTCGCCTGAGAGGAAAACGTTTAAATCCCAGGTGAGTCAACATAGCTTGATTGCATTGTAAAATGATTTACGGGCGTATTGTTTGTGCAATAGACTTTATATTTGCAGCCAACCTTGACTCTAATTAAATCAAATTCAGAGACAATGATACCATTTATTTGGATGTTACAAGTAGATAAAAGCAAATAAGAATGATTTTCCAGAAATGTAATTGTTTTCCGTGTTTGTTATTTTACATAAGATGACCAATATAGATTTCAGTAATTTGGAAATTTGCTGCACAGGTTGCCAATGGGGAAAATAGGACAGTCTCTCTATTTTTTTGTGCACGTTTTTTGCATATAGACTTAAGTATTCCATTTTAAAGTTCCTTCAAAATTACTGGCTGAATCTTCCTGAGTTATGCATCTGCACATGTTAAGTGTGCTATGATTGGTCAGCTCCTGAAGCCTGAGCGGGATCTGCCCACCAATTAGCATCAATTCTGCCTAAATTCAAAATAGTATACATCCAATATTGCTAATTGAGACTTTTACTGTTCACATTGTTGTTTGGGGTTTTTTTGTCTGCTAAATGTAGCTTAAGAAGACAAGAACATTAACAAAGAAATTAATCTTACTGTGGACCTTACTGTGAATGAAAGTGAGACCCACATCATAATTGGTATTGTTTTGGCTCCCTACATGCACAACTAGCGCAGCTCCTACATTTAAATGAAAAAAGTGGATTCACATGGAGAGGGGAAGGAAAGGGGGGCACTCTAATAAAAATCACCAGTTACAGGAAATGAGGATTGCCATTTCAACTGAAAAAATATATAATTATATAATAAGCCAACCCACTGGGGGCTGTGCAGGCAAGATAAGAGCACTAGCTGCTCGCTGTTTAAAGTCTTTACAGTCAAACAGCAGTGTCAACTCTTCTAGATGTGTGTTTAGTGAGATGGCTTCATTTTCCTGGAGTGCTATAAATGGATATCTAAAGCATGTTTCTGGTTCCCTTTAAATGGAGCTAACTTGTCTAATATAGCTTTGATAGATGGAGCAGTGAAAACAGGGTGACAACTCAAGCTCACTGTGTTTGTCTACATCAACACACTGGATGCACTGCAGTCTCGCTGCATGTTTTTTTGTGTTATACAAAGACCTCCTCACAGGCTTCACAAGGTTCATGAGCCTGTATGTACAAAAGATCGAGCATTTTCTGTGCTCGGAAGATTTTTCTTTTTAATGCAGCCTTACAGCTTTTTCTCCCAGTCTGTGTGTGAATAAGGGTGAGACGGAGGGCTACGTGAAGCTGACAGCGAAGGAGATTGCTGTTAAGAGATCACTGCATTTTTCTTTCTCCTTGACTGTTTTTCCTTGTATTGCCAGTGCTATTGGCCTTTAGTAGGCATATGGGTTTTCAAAAGGCATTTTATTAGTCTGAGTTGTTCTTACTCACAGGGCAAAGGTGGTAAGTCATGTACAGTATTTCTCTTTTATCTCCCACTGAGTTCAGACCTGTGGATGAACTCAGGTCATGCTTTTATATTTCCCTCTCACGCCTCCTTCTCTTGCCTGACAAACCCTTTTGCTGTCTGCTGGAAGTTAATCCAGGAGACTGAAAGTATGCACAACATTTAGACAATTCTTGCTGGAATACAAGTAGGAACTAATGTAGCACTTTGTGATGTTATGTGATGTTTGGGTTCAAAATGCTCATGAGAAATGTTCTCTTTAGTGATGTAACCCTGTGTTACTCTTCTTATTCAATAGCCATTGTTATTTTACAAGTACTCCCTCACATTATGCATGAAAACACTGCAACCTACTAGTTTATTGGCATGGTGGAAGTATGTTTAGCAATGTGCCTGTTTTGTTTTATGCATGAGTCTACAGATTGAGACACACAGCATGTAGATCCTATTTGGAATATCATACTGGATTCACCTTGAATTTAAAATTGCTTTAGGCTTAATCTTGCACATTTTAGTCAGTGGATATCCGATTAAATTAATAATATAGTGTGTTTAACCAGTAATATGAACCTTAAACAAGTCCTTTGAGACAAACGCATGAATCCAGTAATGTGTTCTTTTGATTGAAGTGTCTTCTTGAGTCATAGAAAGTATCAGTTGCGCTGATCACTGCTGGCTGTTAGTGAAATGCATCGCTCTCTGCTGTGTTTGTACGCAGGCACCAACCCTTCAAGGCCTGGAGGTTTCCCTGGTGCTAACAGTCCAGGGCCAGTGGCTGACCTGTATGGACCTAGCAGCCAGGATTCAGCTGTGGGCAACTACATCAGTGCTGCAAGCCCTCAGCCTGGCTCTGGGTTTGGCCCCAGCATCACAGTGAGTACATAAATGCAGACCCTCTGTCTTGAGTCACTGCACCTTGAACCTCAAACAGTGTCATTTATAAAGTAACACTAGGTTTTCTTCACCATCCTATACTACAGACTTTTCTAGAATAAGTTCATTTCCCATTTATGGAACAGTTAAGTAGGTGAATTAATAAACTCAATAAATTAATATGATGAAGTGATAATAATGAATTAATTATAAATAATGACAATAATAAAGAAGATTAATAAGGTATGGTTCTATTCTAAGATCAAATCAGTCCAAATCTGATTATGTGCTGAGAGGTTTCAGACGTGAGGTTCAGAGATCCCACAAGCATGTTGAACAACCATGTTTCCAAAAAAAAGTTGAGGTGCTCTCTACTGTAAGTTCTAATTATTTAATGAACTGCAAGTCATTTAAACACCATATTTAACTGTAATATTACAAACATAACTTAGCAACCTGAATTTTTTGTCACTTTCGAAAATAATATATGCTCTTTAGGTTTCAAAAAAAGTTGGGAAAGGGGCTACAAAATAATGAATAGTGCTGTATTGAAAAAATACAGGTTTAAACATTATACATCTCTTCAGATTAAATGCTTTGAGAATAGTTCAAACTTGTGAAGATTGATTTTATCGGGCTATAGAGGAGAGGATGGTAAGGGGGTGCATATGTGCATATGGCATGTGAAGTTTACATATCTTAAGTTTACATACCTCATAGGCCATATCAATTAAGGACAGACATGAGGGAATTATTTAAAGGAAATATTTTTGCAGTTAAAAATACTTTTAAACAATTAACAAAAAAGAACCTGAGGGGGATGAAAGAGCCACTTTCCCAGGAAGAATATTACCTATGTTATACTGTATCCTTCCTATATAACCTATGTTAGAAGACACTGACCAGCTGCCTCCAAATGCCATGAGCACAAATCATGTTGAGACCTGCAACACAAATCATATAAACACAACACATGAGCCCACAGAGAAAGCCTGGGGCTGTAACACTGTGAAGGCACCATTAATGGTGAATGATATATACAGGTTTTGGAGCAACATCTGCTACCTTCCAAACATCCTCTTCAGGGAGGGCCTTTCTCATTTTAGCAATCCATCCAATGCTGAATAAGCATTTATGTTTGAAAAAAAAAAAAAAAAAAGATTGTTAAAATTTATTTTGTGAATCAGAAATAGGATCAAAATGATTTATATAGTATCGCAATCTGGGTCAGTTAGTATGGATTCATATTTTACATGGTGTCCCAATATCTTTGGGAACCGGGTTGCTAATTTGTGGTAAACAATATCTTAGCTCTGAAAGTTATCAGTGTCAAATGCAAATGTCTATCCCCCTTAGCTGTTTCACAAATCACCTCCTCTCAGACTCTGTGTCACCTCCACAGAACAAATTTCCTTTAATTTTAGAAACCCATCTGTCCCAGAGCTTGAGTTTGCTACATCACGAGGACAAAGCTTGTAAACAGGTTTTGTCTCTCCCTGTTTCCTGGTGCGGTTGTAGTTCCTCAGTCATTTGCTGTTGCTTTCTGTTTTTTCTGCTGATCTGTTCGATGTTAGCTTTTTATGTCAGCTCTTAGGAGTAAGACTAGAAAGGTGAAGATAGATGACAACAACAAAGATGCATTCAGTCTTGAGGTTTTTTTGTGAATGAACTCAGGTGTCTGTGTGGACCGGCCATGACGTAGGATGAAGTGGTGCAACCTGTTGATTATACCACCTTACTGTACTTCTCACTTAGAGAAAGCCTGTGTTATTAACTATGTTAGTGTAGCTGAAATATACTATAATGTTATGATAAGTTATAGACCCAAGTCTTGAAGAGATCCTCCTAAACCAGTAAGGGAATTAACTCACAAAACTTCAATGGAAGGTTCAGCTGTTGAATAATAACGCTGTAAAAATGCACGTGTTTGTTCAGCAGCCCCCTTTTCTTTTTTGTATTAAGCAACCAAGTGAGGAGGACCTTTTTGAATCCTATCTCAGAGCAAAAAAATACAAAGCCCTTTTCAGAAAAATTGGGAAATTTTGGTTTTGTGTTTTAACTGACCAGCTTTGTCACTTTTTAGAAAAAAAAAACTAAACAAATCTAGAATTTGAAGAGTTGGGACAGATGAAAGTTTGTCATTGTGCCACATCTGCCTTCCTTTTAATCATCTTTCATCATTTGGGTTCTAGGAAAACCGCAAAAGCATTATGATAATTTATTCTCAACAGTCATCTGATTCTCACTTTATGATGCACCATACATTGTCAATAGGAAGCAGATCTAAATTGCAGGCAGGCTCGTCAAACACACACATTACCTATAAGGCCACACTGTTGTGAGGCATCCTGGTGAAATAACCACAGATTTTACTAGCATAGTCATCACCTTGATGGTAGCATATCTCTCCAAATTTTCCATATAAGCCAATACACTGTGCGGTTTCAGCCATCATATAAGTTCACTGTAAGCAAAGTCACAGTGCAACAACCATCCAGTGGGCTTGGCGGTGATATTGTGCTAGTTGTTTGCAGATTGTATTGCGATGATGTTGCTGAATCATGATAGGCCAAGACTGAGCAACATAGATTCTAAGCATCAATTAACATAAAAGAGATTTTATGAGTTAAGAGACTGGAAAAAAAAGTCACCACAATGTTTAATAATATAAAAAATAAAAAAGAGGCCGTTGAAGGAAATGGTCTGTGCAACTATTTAATACATCACAGCCTCTTCTTCTTTCTTTCTTTTGCTAGTCGGCATGAACTATACTTTGCAACACTGCCTCAACAATTTTTTAAATGAATGATAAAATGAATGCAAAGGACAGATAGAAGGCTCCCCCTTTTGCGCATGCGTATTATATTCATTACGTATAGAAATGTAGGACATGAAGCATGCAGAGCACAGATGGGGACTCTATTCATCTTTAACATAGAGCATAAATGGGTATTTAGTCATGCTGTACGATGATCATCCTGCCTTTTTGGCTGCAACACCATGTCAACAGTAGTTTCTGAACCTCTGTCATTGTGCAATGTCAGGCCTTATTTTTACATTATCGAAAATATCATCAAAGATCTTTCACATTCATCATATTTCACCTGCGAAGGCTGAAAATCGCACAGGGTATACAGGGCTTTCTACAGTTTCAGATGACATTTCTGGATGGAGTGACGAAATGTGTTGAGTGAAATTTTTCAGACTCTTTCAAACCCTACAAAAACTCCTGAGCCTGTGTGGCATAACATCTTCTCATCCAGTGTCTCCTGGGGCCTCAAAGTTTTGCCGATGGTTCCCAACCTTGGCCAGACCCCCTGAATTTTTTCACATGAACTTGTTTTGTAGATTTTGAAAGTACAAAGGTTTTTTTTACAATCTTGCATTGAGAAATGTTTTCTTCTTAGGAACTAAGATTGGCACAAAGTGGTGAGCTACAACCCATCCTTGCTTGGAAAGACCAAGACTTTGCTGGATGCTACTTTTATACCCAATCCTGACACCCTCACCTGTCACCAAGTAATTTGCTGATTTTAAAATCTTTCAGATAAATATTGCTTGTACATTCTTGAAACTTTTTTTGTTTTTCTTTGCCTCTTTCCCACCTTTGTTTGAGTGTTACTTTTGTCATTTCTAATTTGTTCATAGAATGTATTTTCCCAAATACAGTGGGATTGGTCAGTGAGAACATTGAACATTTCTTAGGAATTGTGTGTAAATAAATGCTAAAATGGATTAACAAATTACAGATTTAAGTTTTTATTGCAATTTAGAAAATATCCCAACTTTTCTGGAAATGGGGTTTGTAGATGAACAAGGATCATATTCGTTTGTGACCCACTCCGACTTACATTTTATGAATACCAATACTGACAAACATCTTAATGTCAGCATCTTAAAACAGATAGATTAAATTCATCTTTCTCTGCAGTCTTCCCACAGATTATGTATTATCTTTAGGAAAAGAAGCTTCAGGCACCTTATTATCCTTTAAACTGCAGAAAATCATCAAATATTTTACCAGATGAATTTTGCTCCCCCAAAAGTGTATGGCTTGGCTTTTAGAGTCAGGCTGGAGCATGTTTGTGCTGCTTTACATGACTGAACTTAGTGGCACATTATAAATTGTAAAAGATAACACCTGCCTTTTGAAAATAACTAATTAATGCAGAGCTTAACTGAGATGGAATAACAGCAAGGCCATTAGTAGCACAAGTAAGCACTGCAAGACTAAAGGGTGAGGACAGTCTTTCCAAGCATTAAATTCTACATCATAATCTATAATTTCCTATAAGTAGGAGTAACCCAGTAACTTCTGCTTGGACCTTGTGTGGAATAAGTATGCAGTGTTTGGGGAATATGTTAACTGTGGGAATGTTTGTTATGATTTTGTTTTATTTTTATATGCATATTGTGACATACACTGAGTTTAAAATCACAAATCCCACGTAATTAATGCATATATGTTGCTTTTGGAATTGTGCATTGTCACTGGGAGAATTTGTATAAACAGCTCAGGAGAAGAAAAACAGCTAATTTTTATTTTTCTACGTTGTATAATGGATTTACGATAGCCTCACCAAACCAGAGGAAAAATAAATGTTTTAGTCTTTTTGTGCTTCCAAAGCAAAGCCTCTTATTAATTGTCTTAGGTCCACTGGCTATCTGCCATAATCTGTTGGTATCAGAGAAGGAAGCAAAATATTTGTTATGAAAAACCAGGCTGGCTCTTTTTCAAGGCAGATTTACCAGCAGATAGTTTACAGATGGAAATGAGGGCATTTGCTTCTATTATTTTGTACTTGTTGCAACAGTTTGTATCTGTATTTTATGGCTGAGTAAGAGAAATGTAAAAAAAAAATTGAAAATGTGGGCTTTTCATTATTATATAATCTTGAAGCATTAAACTCAAGCACATTGATGCAACAGATTTGTCAGAAATATTCAGATTTTTACTCTCATAGTTCAGGTCAGGGATGTGGTTCCCTTACAGAATGTTACCTTGTGTCTGTAATATTACCACATATTAAATCACTACTTCACAATTACTCAGTGACTCAAAAAGAGAGCAGTAAAGCAAAGAGGTGATGCAGCAGCCCTCTGACTTCCTGCTCTCAGCCGGATGATCTCTCTATTCAGAACTTTAAAATAGGAAATGATTCAGAACTAAAATGTGCTTTATAATTCATTTATTTCCTGAGGATGCTGTTGAACTGAATGTCTATATAATCAGCATATCTCACAAGCTCATGGATGACTTCAGATTCACTGATTTGCCACTCTGTCTCACGCTTCACTGATTTTATTAATCCCTTTAGCCAGTATGAAAACAGCCACTGTGAAGAAGCAGTAATGAACCTAACCATTTTTTTCTTCTTTTTATGCAAGACAATTAGAGCGCAATTAGTTGATTGAGGTGATAAAGACAAATAATTGTGGCTGAAAGTGCTTCTCTTTTCAGTGTTGTGTTTGAATCCATGGATTTGTGCAGACCTGTCAGCAGAGACGCTCACAAAGTCCTGATAACCGAGCTGCATTATGAAAAGCCTCCAGTGCTCAGAAACACGCCGATCTTACTGAGGGCTGTTTATGATGCCACTCTCTGCATGCTCTCAGATTAAATCAGTTGTGTATGTTAGCATGAATGGGGATTGTGTGTTTATTGCTATTATCTCTCTCAGATGTTTTTATTTAGACAACATCCTCATCACCTGAACATGTTATTGTTCTAGGAAAAAGGATTCAAAGTCACTGTATATTGAATAATTGAACACAGAATGACTTATTTACTTCATAGACCATATTTTTAAAAAAGTTTTGCCGTTATATCCCTCCTCCTGTTGCCTCTTTTTCCATTACAAGAATATGAAATGAACCGGTGTTCTGCTACTCAACATGATCCAACTGAATCAAACCGTTCACATTCATGCTAGCTGTAAAAAGTTGATATGATACTCACTTTTCTCTCTTTGAAATGCATACTGACAAAAGCACTAACTGTACACTTTTAGGGCCCGTTGATTGCGACAGCTTTTACAAATGGATACCATTGAGCAGGTGGCCGGTTGCCATCTCATCAGAGGTATTGCATTTTATTTACTGTGCATTTCTCTAATTTGTGTTCATCACATTACCAATTGTTTACTAACCCCTCTGAAAATGGTAGCTGGTAGTAGAGATGTGTGTGATGGAGGTTTACTCTGTTCTGCCTCCACTGGTGAGGTGGTTTAATGTCTTTGTTTGGTTTTGTTTTTTAGAAATGACAAAGGCAATTTTTTTTAAAAATTCATCACTCATTACATGAAATGTCATTATGTTTCATTTGTGTGACCAACTGAGGGAAAAGTTAATGCTGAAGTTACACACTCTTACACTACCAGCTCTTTATCTGACTTCTTTTCTATTTTTTTCTCATTAACACTTGATATGTCTCCATCCTGAAGTATTCTCATGCTTTTTTAGGCCAAATCATATCTCTCATACTTGCCAGCCATACTGTGTTGTATGTCATACACTAGTCTGTAATGTTTTTGACCTGTAAGCCCCAGATGTCCAAGAAGCAGAACTGACATCACATTTCTGTAACTAAAAATAAATCTAAAATCCAAAAACCTTTGGACACTAACAAGTGGTCTAAAAAGAGGAGCTGAATATTTTAGGTATTTATCTTGCATCCATACTGCTAACATGTTGATCAACAGGATTATAACATACATATAGAAAACCCAGAGAAGCAGAGATTTTTGTCTGCCTCCAGCTGTGTTTGCAGACTTGATGTGTGTGGAGCTCCTTTGTGCACATGTTTTTAAACGATTGTAAAAAGCTATCTATCAGGGTGTATAAACATTAGTGGTGCAAGTATGTTAGACAAAAAATGGTCAGAAATGCTACACCGAGCTTGTGCACTGGTTGATTTCCACTGTTATTAGTTTGTTTAGAGTTTTGTTGCACCAGCAGTAAGTTTAGACCGGCTTCAGTTGCCGATGATTGATTTCACATTTGTTGCACGCATTCAGGCTTAAGCAGGCATTCAAAAACATTTATTTTTAAAGTTTCTTTAATGAATGTCACAGCATAAAGTTTTTCATGTTTGTTTTCTAACGCTGCTGTTTCCTGTTTCTTTTCTGTCCTTTATCGCCCAGCAGAGTATATCTGGTGGCCCAGGACAGACAGGACGAAGTTTCTAATTGGCTTTGTGTGCAGGTGATGCTAATCCAACTTCAAGCACTACAGCGTCACCCAGGCAAATCGAAAGAAAGTCGGAACCATATGAAGAAGAAAAGAAAACGTTAGTCATCTCAGAAAAAAATAACTGCTGTACTATAATCCAAACCTTCTATAACTTTACAACCTGGTTTGGTCTGATGTTTCACGTCGAGTTCATTCACCGATTTCCTTCCTCTGTTCATTTTTCTTTCGATTAGTTTTTAGTGTCATTTTTCTTTCAACTTTGATTTTTGTCTCAATTAATTTGATCTTCTAGTAGTATTG
>JAPMNP010612144.1:0-17382 GCA_029874935.1 Atherina boyeri | reverse complement strand
ACTGATTACTTCTTCCTCATTAAAAAAAAACAACTTTGGAAATGAACCGTTGTGAACCAGGAAAAGCATGTTTTCTGAGATCCTATAGATGACTGTACCTCTGCCATATATGCAAAGGTGAAATTAGCAGCTGGGCTCTTCTGGTAATCCTGGACAATTTTGAGAAACTCGCTCTCCCACTGCAAAGCCACTTTAAACTTGGGGTTGTCACGGGCATAGTTGTTAAGTGAGAAGGTCATGATGAGAGCTTCAGCATTGGTGTACTCATCCTCTGGGGAAAGCAAGACATATGATGTTGAAGTACATCTGAAACACCTTTGTTGTGCAGATAGCTTACTGTGCTAAACTCACTCACCCTTATAGCCTCCAACGGCAAGAAATGAGAAGACTGGAGCTCCGTAATCAGCCATGCAGCTCATTCCTAAATCAGTGATATCTTTGAAGGACAGTGGGGAGCTTGGGAAGAGACACAAGAAGAGAAGATAAGTCAATAAGGGTATGTCCATGGGTAACTGCAGATAAATGAGTATTTTTCATGAATAATTACTTGAGGCAATAGATTAGGTGGTCTCTCCAGTCCACCTCTTTGGTCTCTCCCAGCTCAGTCATATTCACTTTAGCATTAATGTTTTCCAGGCTGTTCTGGAAGTACTGAGGCAAGCTGTTTACTGCACAGTCAGTCAGGGAAGGATTGGATGGGTTCAGTGGTGCATAACACACATCCTTCAGATTTGCTGTGCGGTTCAGCTCCTTTGACCAGAACTGAATTTTCTATAAGTGGCAAAAAAAAAGAGAGGCATTGATGAGCAAAAATAATATGCTTCACTTTTTTAAATAACTGTGTCAGTTTTGACACTTGAGTGAGATAATAGAAATCACAAAATGAACATTACCTGAATTTTGTTCTGAAGCTCCAGCAGCTCAATGACTAGATCTTTAGAGACAATCCCACTGAAGTTCTGCGGTCCAAACAGCAAAGAGTTGTAAATGTGGCCTTTCCTGCCTGGTGCTGTCAGGATCAGTTGGTTTGTCCTGAAGAAGGGGGTAAAGTGTTTGTCATGGAAGTCTTTCTCCTGACGGGCACGGCTTTGGGGAGCGGACCACAACTCGACTGGATCAGTGGTGAGTTCAATGGACTTGAGGCCAGCAGAGAAAGCAGCCACCACAACAGCAGACACAAACAGGACCTTAAATGAGGATAAAGTATTCACAAGTTAGAAATCTCTTCTCCATCTGGCTAATATTTTTTTTCAAACCAAAAGACTCGATAGGATTGAGAAGATGTTGTACAGAAGTTACACAGCATCTCTTTGACTTGCTTACCATGAGGGGATAAGTGGCTATGAGGGTTCCCCATGCCTGAAACAGTGAGCTCAGGAAAGCTTGAGCGGCCAAACTGGTCTTATCGGCACATGTCACATCTGATGGATGAATGACAAGCTGAGGGACAGAATTACTGTTCTGGTCTTTGCCTTTACTAACTTTCTTCCCTTTGTCTTCATCCTTTCCTTTTCGAGAACTCATCAAGCAAGAGACGATGAGGTAGAGCAAGAAGCTAAATATCAGGAGGCAGAGTAAGATAATAGAAATCACAAGAAATCCATCTACCCCTAACAACATGAAAGGTGCAGGGGGTGGCATGGGAGGTGGCACACGTGGGCATGCTTCTTGGCAGTCCTGGCAGGAGCAGGCCTGCCCACCTGATGGCGTGTTCTCGTTACACTTCAGCGGTTGTCCATCGTATGGAACCACACCCTTTGGCAACCCTGTGGTATCGCCTGGTTTTATTAGTCGGAAGTCAATGTCAAGTGGAGCAAGGCCGTTACTGGAATCCCCCTGGAAATCATACCAGCGCTGTGGAGTGCACAGCTTGGCACCAAACCGACCACACATGGTGGAGATGGCGAAGCCTCCCGTGGCTGGAATTCGGACATTTTTACATGACTGGAAGGAGCTGTCTGCAAAGGTGGTGCTAAGATATGCCTGATAGCCCACTACAGCCTTCTTGGGCACGCCCAGCACAGTGACGTTCATGACCTTTGTGACATTTACTGACAGCGTCTGGTTAGGGCTGCAGGTGTTGATGCAGTGCAGGTGGGCAAAGTTCTCAGCGCAGGAGGGGCAGCGGTTCAGCACAGCTTGGGACATGGTCAGACTCTTCTGTAGAGATGTCAACTGTTTGATGGAGCAGCAGCCATATGTGTTGCCCTCTCCGCGATCCAGAATGGGACACACCTGCAGCAAGAGCAGGTTTTAATTTAACAGGATTATTGGATGCTTAATTCTAATAAAAGGAAGATTTTTATGATTTATTTTTGTTTTCACTTTTAGGCTCTTCAACCATCTTTTGTGTCCCTCCCATATCATCAACAAACCTCCTTGAGCTTATTGTAGTGTTCTCCTTTGAGAGCTCGGGCAGGGCCGTAATTGAGACAGGGGACGATAGGAGGAACGAGGGTTTCTCCCAGAGACGGGTTACGGCCACACTCCTCATAGAAAGCACAGTAGCCGGGCTGATGTTGAGCCTCTGACAACATCTGTGCAGAAGAGAGTTAATAAAAACAGCTATTGCTATAAGAAATAAATAAATAACATTACTAAGTGACTAATTTGAAATATTGTTTAAAAGTTTTGATTATTTTTATCATAAAAATAATCAATAAATATCATATCTGTGACAGAGTGACTTGTCCTGCCAGATCTAAATCCATCCAGCTATAAATGGAGACAGTTCAAATGTGCTGTTTGCTCAAGACTAATTACAATCCACTTCTGTAATTAAAGGAAGATACTAATTTTTATGTACTAAGTTCAAAAAAGGATATTTTTGGTGGTGAAGTAACTGTGGGTGTAGCTGAACATCTGACAGACTTCCCATGTCATCACATTTTCAATAAAAAAACTTTTTTTTGTCTATACATCCTTCTTCATTAGCTCATCCCTGGACAGTGATAATTTCAAAACCCACATTAAGCTTGAGAATATTATTCAAACTGTTCAAGCTGGCATAACTATTTAAAAATGGAGTATTATTATATTTCCTTAGCTTTATTAAAAGGTATTTTCGTCTATGTTTGTGTAGCATATAGTACCGAAAAAAGTACTTAAATCAATTCATGTTATGAAATACTTAATTTCCCAACCAGGTCCAACTTATTTTAATTGGTGTAAATAACAAAAGTAAAATCACTCAAGTGTTAAAAGTTTTAGCTTTAGTCCATACTACTGCTACTTTCTACTTTGACACTAATGTATTTCCTTATATTTAAATTGAGTTAATAGTACAGATGAGTAATTAAAAAATATCATTATACAGTGAATGTTTTTAACTATAGTGAGTTTGTGCTCTGAACACTTTAGGTGCATTTTGTTGATAGATACCTTTTAGTTTAATATGATTTGAATGTCTGTCTTTTACTTGTAACTTAGTTATTTTTATCTATTCATTTCTCTATTCTTGCTGAAGTAAAATGCCTGTGTACTTCCTCTAGAATTCCTCATTTTAACTCTTCCCACATCAGCCAAAACCAGAAACTGAAAATAAAATCCTGGTTTAAGCAAAGGACCCTATACTGATGTTGACTCAAACCACACAAGATGTTTTATGTGAGGAGTAATATCCAAGTGAATTATTAGTCATATTGTAAACATTAACATTTCTTTTTAATTGGCTTGTACGAAAACAGTTATCATAAATAGGACTAACGTGGATTTGTCTTAATTTGATTACAATCAATTAGCTTGAACCGATTATGTCTGTAAAGTGTCTTGAGATGACTGAGTTGTAAATTGGCGCAATTAAAACAAAGCTGAATTGTATCAACACTTTTCTATATTAACGTTGAACAAAAAGATTTCACAAAGCACGGTATCATTGTGCATTGGAATTTGGGTTGCTGTGCTTCTGTTTATTACAAAAATAAATTTGATGAATATTTATTTTTCTAAGTGAACAATAACTCCTATTGTATTGTTTTCTATTTCACACTGCTGGTAACAGCTCATATCATAGGTTCTTTAGCAGTTTGTAAAGTTGAAAAAAAAAAACCAATCTAAATCTAAAATCTAAAAAAGTGCACACTTTTATCATAAACTGCCGTTTGATACTTATCAGGAACTGGTTCGCTACCAAAGAAAGGAATCCCCAAAGTTACTCACCACACAAGCCAGAAGACTGATCAGGGCTCCAAAACGTATCATGATTCCTGAGAGTGTTTCAGAAACAGAACAAAGTCCTCGCATATAGCACACTGAAGTGTATATGAATCACTTTCCTGTAGGCCCACTGTGAAGACACATTAGGCAAATACAGTAAGAGGAACTCTGATGTTCTCCTCTTTCTCCTATCGTCTGTCTGTCTAACAATGAGATGGTTGGGGAAGGAAAAACATCATGACTTGTCCAACGTCATCATTCCTGTGATGTCACACCTGTCTTATCTGGTGTGATTTTGCAGCTGACCAATCACTGCTACAGAGGATCAATTCTTCTGTTAGATCATTAACACAGGAGCGATTATGATACGGTTGCTGAGGTGATTCCAAGCAGCTTAGAGAAACTATTTGGGGGGGAATCTGAAACAACAACCGCACCCAGTTCTTCGCTAACATGTACAGTTTCAAACCATAAACTGTAACTCTGTTCTCTCGATGACACGACATCTTTGACATGAATCTATTCATAGCCTTCAGAATAGAATTTCATCTTCTTCATCTTTTTGTTTTTTTTTGTTATGGAAGTGTATGTGCTAAACACGCAGAGCACAGCACACTACTATCCATCTGAACATGACCTTTACACTATCGTCTGCTGTTAGTGACTGTGCTGTATACACGCCATCGGACATAAGTGCAGAGAGAGAATTATGTAGTGAATTATACCTAAAACACAGCGTGCATCTTTGAAATGAAACTTTTGAAGCTGTTCTTTTTGTTTTTCTCCAATAAGTACACGTAGAACCTGTTGGCGGCAGCAAGCCAGCTTGATAAAACAAGAAGACAAACCATGCCCTGGATCACATCCATAATTTGAGATCAGCTTAATTAATGTTGTTATCACAAGTCAAGGTCATCTTTGAGATAAAGCTGACAATTGAGGCTTCGTAGTTATACCACAGGATGATCTGAGCAAACAGGGTGAAGGTGCACACGCACTGATATTTGTGATAAACAAAGATGGTGGGAAAGACAAGAAAATGTGGAGCAGATATGGTGATGTTCTTTGTTCTTTCATAAGCTGATAAGGCACGGAAAGACAGAAAAATTGTCTGGGAAGTACACTAAATCCTGCTGTTGACAGCTGTGTACATAATTCAGACCATGGAATTCACAAGCATGGCTATCTATTTTTCTACTGCTCTTCAGCTCATAGAGTAATTTCAGTATTGTATAACCTGTCACACACTGGGTATGCAATACTAAAATGTTAATAGTAATAATCAAAAAGCGATAACATGAACAAGTTTCATTTGTTTAATTTTAGTTTTACTCTTCTAAATTTCCTCTGTGAATCTTCTAATCATTTTATTCCTGATCTGTTTTTATTGTGTTTCTATAACCTTGACGGTTGGAGAATGCTCTGGTACTTATTCTTTATGGGAGTTATCTCCACTTATGCAAGGGACTCTGCCCATTCATAAAAAAGATTATTTTTTCCGTGATTTTGCATAGATTAGCTTAAATTCAATACACATCCATCACTCTAAAAGTACTAACATCCTACCAAACCCGTTAACTTCTAGGTCTACAGGTTGGTAGAGCAGATTTTCCCATGATTAATCTTATTAAAAACAATTGTAGGAGTAAACCTGGCTGAGCCATCTTTACCACTTGGTTTGGGTATGGTACCACAAATGTAAGTATATCTTATCCCATTACTGTTTCACGGTTTGAGCCGTTCACTATTGTTACTATATTACTAACTGTTGACTCGAAAATTTGTCAAAACGATTCTTATTATCATTGTCCTGTGGAAATAAAGGCATACAAAGAAAAATTTTCCATTGAATTATTCATTTAGTCTTAGTTTGATTGTTAAAGGGTTATGTAGGTTGAATTATATTGTGCACCATAGTTTTGCTATCACCATAGGATCTTATACTCACATTTTTGCACAAAAGGATCACAAACTTCTTAAAAGAAAGATTGATTGTCATCTTTATTTTGAACTAAAATTTGAAAAAAAGTGAACATTTGATACATAAAACAAAAGTGTTCAATGTTGGAAAAGAATATGCATTATTTTCCCACATTAATTATTCAATTCATAGATTTATCATTATAAAACGATTAATAAATAGTCTCCTTAAACTGAACAACATTAAGGAAATTAAGATTCATTAAAAAATTGCTCCTTGAGGAGAAAAATGATACAGTTAAAACTGCATATTTACATTAATCATCATGCATTTACTTATCATTATAGAATGTTACTTCTATAGTAGCTATATAAAAGTAACAGAAGTAAAAAATAATCAGCTAGTTACTTGCTGGTAGGAGGTGATGAGACTGCAGAACTAACCCCTGCGTCATCGTGCCACTCCAAGCTGAAATCAGCAAAAGTAAAACACGAGGGACTTAAACATTATTTTGAAAGAAAACGAAAATATAATGCACATTCGAATAAATTTGTGTTTGAATGACAGATTTGACCATTTTCTTTCTTTTTCTCAAGATATTTCACTGAAAGAGAAACGTTTGACTGCCTTAAGTTTTTCTTTTTCTTCTCAAAGTTGTTTCAGTTTACAGTGTCTTACTTAATGTCAATTAAAGCGCAGAGTATTGTATAAATCTAATTCTAAAGATAAAGGTTCCGAGCACAGAAATAGCATTTTTATGTTAAACTAAGAACCTGCAATGCATTCCTGTTTTGTAAATGTTGGGTTTTTTAACCTTTCCACATCTCCTTGTTGACTTTTCTTTTTGTTGCTGTGAATAGGTGCTGACCAATAAAACTAAATTATCTGAACTAAGTTAAAAATCAAAATGAAACCAGAAAAACCATTCATTTAACATGTAAAACTGTTTCTGTTGTTGTTGAAATATACTTTAATCTAATGTTTATTATTTTATGTTGAATTTGACCACATTGTAATCCTTATATAAAACTGGATTCAATGTGAAACTGGATAAATTATCTAATAAATCAACACACCATCCTTGTTGCCCATCATCTATCTATACCTACAGTACTTAATCCAAAGCTTGAGCACAACAACCATATACACACGTACTCATTCCTGTTTTTTGATGGTGAGAGGAAGCCAGAGTACCCAGAGAGAACCCACTCATGGATGGGAAGAACATACATACTCCACAGAAACACCCCAGGTTTAAGGCAGGGACAATGAGTTAACTAAAATGCCTAGTGCAAAATTATTTGGACATCAAGACAGTTTTGATGAAACCAAGCAATCATATATATTTTTTGTTTATTTTCTACTATTCTTTATCTGTCAACCAGCTTTAACTAAGTACAGAAAAAATATAAGAAAAGTGGAATGATTTGCTGTCTATCACATGCAATTTTTCAGGTACAATAATACAAAACATGATAGTTTCATTTTTGTAAGAGGTCACATTTAATTTCCCGTTTGCAGGTCCATATCATTGAGCTCTTATTTTACTAAAACAGAAATCTGTTTCAATAAAAAATTACAGATTGATATCAAACAGCATATTCTCTTCTCAAATGTCAATAAGTGTGATTATGGGCATTTTAATTTCTAATCTAACCAAATGCAAAGCAGAAAGGTTTTTATAAATGACTTTTTATTTAAACTGCTTTAGAGGCTGTGGCATGTAAAAAAAAGTCTGTATCTATTCCAAGTCACAAACATGTCCATCCTACATGTACTTTCTGACAGTGGCCTTTTGTGCATGATCTTTTTGAATATTTCAGTGATGCATTCATATTTTTCTTGTTGAAAATAACTGCATGGATTTGAGATGTTCGGGCCTGAATGTCTCAGATTTTTGAAAGAAGTGACAGTCGGAGAAAAAATCCTGTCTTCGATCCTCCAGAGTGCGCTATGTCTGACAAGATGCCACCTAAACTATATCAGACCTTGCAGATCTGACATTAAGATAACTCTTTCCCCTCTTTATTATCAAGACCTCATCATTTTTTTCCTTATGGGGTTCTGTCACTATCACTGGGCAAGCTAACATGATTTGGTCTGACTTCTTGGACTCTGATAAGAGTGAAAGATAATTTCCTGAGAGGTGTTGCTATCAGATGAAAACTGTCTATAAGAATGTAACTCTTCTATGAAAGAAATACATGATCTCTACAATCACTGTCTCATAGGGACAGAAAATTAACCATCAACATAATTTGATATTAAGGGTCTTTATGTATTGATGCTTGATTTAAACGGACCATTGCAGTGATTTGGCCTCAAAGTAACTTACATGAATCTATTGCAGATCCATCTTCACAATTCAAAGCAAGTATCCAGCCATTTCTGCCATCTGACATGAAAGCTACTACTAAGTAGCTCTCATTCCAACTATTCCATGTAAAACAGACCGATTAAAACAGATATTATTTTATGGTACTCCTATTTGGGTTTAATGATGTACACAAAACACATTAGACATGAACATGTTTTGTTTTTTTTTTGTTTTTCAGACCAGTTTAACTCGAGTCCTCTAACAAATGTGGCAAAGAAGCTTTTTTCTATTTTGCCACTGCTACTTTTGTTTCTACAATATATTAAGCTCATCTGATCACTGAAAATAACTCCAAAAATAACATTTAGGGCATGCTAAATGTTCTCATTCACAGACTGAATTGAAAAAGCATTAGTGTCAAAGTTTGTTTCTTCTCAACTCTTTTTACACCTCTGAAGCCATTTGAGTTTTGTTGGTCATCATCATTATCATCATGTGCTGCACAGGAACCAGGCTGAAGGTCACTTCTTCATAAAAACCACAGCTTGAATATTCGACTCCATCACTTTCAATTACTGATGACAGAGAGCAAGACGTGATCAAATCACTTGGCTTTGTGAATAAAACTTTGTTTGCCAAAGTGAGCTAAGAAGTGGTGCTTCCCCTGCTGTGAAGATGTTAGGGGCCGGGATTTCATTTTTAATAAAACAATTAATTTCAGGGAGTCATGAATTTATTCCAGAAAAGTAGACATATCCAGGACACAGACATTTCTTATCCCTATAAAAACACATTAATGTGGGAAAAAATGTAAAATGCATGGCTCATTTGGAGAGTTTTGACATATTAGTACTAAGACAACTCAAAACACAAATAAAAAGTACAAAAAAATAATACATGCACATTTTAATGTTCAGAAGTAACACCCACTACCTTGAACTTAGAAGTACAGTGAGTATGAAAAGCAGGGGGAAAAAAGGGTTCGTGATTTAAAACCTGCGCTGCTTATTATACTCTCCAGGCCCAGGAAGGCCTCTGGGGAAGCCACCCTGGCCTCCTCCAGGCATGTTGTTGTTTCCTTGCCCTGACATCATTGGAGAACTCTCAGCAGGTATGCCAGCAGCACTGGCAGGACCAGAATTTCCACCTAGAGAATTTCTGTTCATGGACATCCCGTGGCCACCCATGTGCATCCTCATGTCTTGCTCTCTATTTTCAGAGAAGTTTCCCCTGAAGCCTTCCTGCTGCCTCTTCATCATCTCCTCATTGCGCATCCTCATCTCTTCTTCTCTCCTCCGACGTTCCTCCTCCTGCCGGAGCTCAGCCTGCTTTCTCTTCTGCACCTCTTGACTGTGGAGCTCCTCCATCCTCCGCAGCTCCTCCTGCCGTCTCAACAGGTCCTGCCTCATCAGCATCACTTGATGCTCATGTCTGGCTGCTTCCATCTCAGCCTCCAGCTTCTCCTGAGCCTCTTTCATGTTGCGGTCCACCATTTCATACTGCTGCTTCTCCATCTCCATCAGGGCTTTCCAGCGCATTGCATACTCGTACTCAAAGCTGCCAGGCTGGGCAAATCTTGGTGGCTGCTCACGCTCTTTATGAAACTGCTGGTTTTTGTTAATTAACTTTTCTGACAGTCCCTCTTCTTCATCAAACTGCTCCATAGGTTCCACTGTGATGGGTCGTGGGAAAGCTGTGAGAAGATAGGCTCCCTCGCCGCACTTATCCAAAGCCTTTCTTGCAGCTGGCTTTGAAGTGAACTCCACTATTCCTTTCCCCGTGGGCCTCCCTCGGTCATCCACTATCACCACAGCTCTTTCTATCTGACCAAAAACAGCGAAAGCCTCCTCCAGGAGCTCATTGGACACAAAATCTGGCAAATTCTTCACGGTTAATGCAGCACCATGCGTTGCAAACCTCACCCGTATGGGTCTGCCTTTGAATACAAAATCATCCAGCTCGGCTCTGGCAATCTCTGCAATGATTCTTGTCTCCAGTCGGATGAACCCGAAACCCCTTTCCTTGTTGATGAAAATCTCACTGGCTTTCCCATATTTGTCAAACAGCTTCTCCAGATCATCTTCACTAACCCCAGTCGGTAGGTTTCCAACGAACAGCCTGCTCCGCTGGGTAAATGTTTTCTCGCCGGGCTTTCTGAAGCTCTGCAGGTCCAGGGTTAAGGCCGCATTGGGGTTGATCTGCTCACTGGGCTCCGGCTGCTGGCCATTGCTGTTGGCCCCATCTGATTTAAAGTAGTCTCCGTGACGGTTGGGGCCGTGGTTCTGATGAGGACCTCTGTTTCCTTGCATTTTTTAATCAAACAAGTGAATACGAGTCGGTAATTTACTCGTCAATAGCAGCAAACCCTTAGCAGGCAGTGGCGCACAAAGAGCTGCGAAAATGGCGACGCTACGTGCGGTTGCGACGCTATTGTGACCTCAATTCAGTGCGACATATGGATTCAAATCCATGACGTATTCTCTGTGCGACGTAACTCGTAAAAGCGAGACATCTAGTACTATTTACAGCGTTTTACTTATATAATTAGAATACCAGTTGCCTCTTATATAAATGTAGACTATGCTGCTAAGAGCATGACATACTTGTTGCATAAACTGCTGATTTTGCAAGGTGTTTAGTTTCTCGCGAGAACCTCCGGGGAGGAAATAATGACGTAGGCAGGAAATTCGCGGGAATTCATTGCCTGTCCTCGCTTACAGAGAGTAAATTCAGTATTAGATGAGAATAACATAACTTTATATCCGATTCAAGAGGTGTAACACTAGCTGGACCTCCTTATATATAAGGTAATACCCTTACATATGTTACGGTAGCATTATTCCGGAAAACTCTGCATGTTTTAGAGGAGTTTAGACAACTCCGACACTAACACCAATGTAGTATGTTGACTTGTCTGTTAAGGTGATTTTATAAAAGTGCACGGAAGGCATTTTATATTTCACTAAGTTGAGGACACATCTCTTCTTAGCTTCATCTTCCTTCTTAAGGATAGTCATGTTCTCCGACCTGAGTGCTCAGAAGGACGGTTCCTCGCTGCTCTGCCGCCCTGACTCAGGGGACCAGGGACCGGTTTTTGAGAGGATGTCGCTGGCTTACAGTCTCTGCACCGACCGTTACAGAGTTGGAGAGCGTAGCTTCAGCCGTCAGTATGCACACATTTACGCAGCACGACTTATGCAGATGAGGCCCGTGTTATCAGAGAGAGCTCAACAGAAATGGGGTAAGCTCAGTAAAAATCTGTTACACTGAACATGTATATTTACACTTAGATGTGTTTTCTAATGTGTTTTTCTTGTCCGTCAGGATCAAATGTGTTGATCAAAAAGCTGTGTGATCTAGAAACAGGGGAGCAGTGTTGCATTGTCGGCACCTTGTTCAAGCGTATGGACTTGCAGCCATCTATTTTGAAAGAAATCAGTGAGGAGGTTGGCTTCATTCTAAGTTTGCTTAAAGTCCAGACATACCCAGCAAAATCAGATCTGTTTCTATGATGCATGTGATTAAAAGAAAAACTGTTTTGCTCTCTCTTCAGCACAACCTCTTGCCCCAGCCTGCACGCACAAAATACATAAATGAGGCAGATGAGCTTATTCTGGAGGATGAACTGCAGAGAATCAAACTGGAAGGCAAAATTGATAAAGACAAGTGTGTGACAGGTCAGTATTATTTCAAGATATCACATCAAGCTTTGAGGATAGATCTTGAATGTTAAGGCATTTCTGTCTTTCTCTCTCAGGTAGTGTTATTGCAATATATGGAGCTGAGAAAAATGATGGCAAATTCACAGTAGAGGACTTTTGCACAGCAGATCTCCCTTTGCAGGGAGTAAGACCTGCACTCAGCTCTGACCGGTAAACCTGTTCATACATGGTGAAAATACCAGCTTTGTATGTAAAGTGACTAACTGCTTTGCTTTTCTTTGTTCAGGTTTGTGCTCCTGACCTCAGGGCTTGGTCTCGGCAGTAGTCATGCTGACAGTATGCTGGGGCTGCAGTTGCTGGTTGACATGGTAACTGGTCAGCTTGGTGACATGGGCGAGCAGAGCGGGGCGGCAACAATTTCTAGGGTACTGTTGGCTGGAAACCTCTTGAGTCAAAGCACCCAAGACAAGGATGCATCAACAAAGGTCACCCATACTTTTTCTTGGTTTTATTCTCTCAGATCTGCCCTTATAAACATGCTCGCTTGAAATATTTGAATATGTATTTAACCCCTGTATTTACTTTTCAGCCCAAATACCTCACAAAGAAGACCCAGGCTGGCAGTGTGGAAGCAATTCGTTTGCTTGATGAGATGCTGCTTCAGCTCGTGGTGAGTCTGTATCCTCCTCGGTGCATGACTGTGCTTTTTATTTCAAATTGCAGAAGGGGCACTGCAATTAGCAGACACCGGTGGTATGAAACAATTTTTCTATTTAAATTTTGGGACTGTGCAATTGATATATATTGTGATTTTCTTTTTCTTTTTCTTTTGTAATCCTGTGTTATTTCTGCTCAATAAAAGGCCTCAGTTCCAGTGGATGTAATGCCAGGGCAGTATGACCCCACCAACTACACCCTCCCACAGCAGCCTCTCCACCGCTGTATGTTCCCCTTGTCGTCTGTATACCCCACACTACAGCTTGTCTCCAATCCATATGAGGCTAACATTGATGGAGTGAGGTAGGGCGTTTCTTACATGAACTCTGTCTTCTTAAAGTTGACATGTAATCTGAAATGATAACACATATATTTAGAATTCTGATTTTGTTTGTTTCTACAAAGGTTTTTGGGCACTTCAGGCCAAAATGTCTGTGACATCCAGAGATACAGCAGCATGGAGAATCACCTGGAAATACTGGAGGAAACACTTAGACTCAGACACCTGGCCCCCACAGCGCCTGATACTCTTGGTTGGTAGATGTAAAGTAGCTCACAAGGATGCTTGTGGATCTAAACATAATATCCAATTGATTTATGGTTTTCTATTTTGTTTTAGGTTGCTACCCATTTTATAAAAAAGATCCTTTCATTTTGGAAGAATGTCCCCATGTTTACTTCAGTGGCAATGCCCCAGCCTTTGAGTCCAAGCTCGTCAAAGGTCAGTGTGAGATGTGCACATGCACAAAAAAACATGGTGGACATGTTTTAAGATGGTGTCAATATCTTTGTTTTTCTTCTCCTGTCAGGTCCCGACGGTCAGAAAGTCCTTTTAGTCACTGTTCCAGAGTTCTGCAGCTCCCAAACTGCATGCCTGGTCAATTTACGCACTCTTCAGTGTGAGCCAATCAATTTTTCAGCATTCTCCCCTGATGAAGATGAGGAAAGTGAGATGAACGTCAGTCACTAACATTTGGACTAATTTGTTCTTGCTACTGGTGCCCTGAATCAACATTTGACCAAGAATCTCAACCTTAGCTGCACTGATGCTGTTTTGATGATAAATGTTTATGCTGTTAAAAGTGTTGTTTTCTTAAAAGTAGTTTTTTTTGTAAAAGAAAAATGGCTCTGGCATACCAGTTTCAGAAATTAGGTGCTCAAAAAAGGAGAAGATACTCATTGTGTATTTAAAAGACTTTATTTGCACCCTATCTGTGCCTGAGGAAACATTTCCTCGTCTGACTCTGTTATGAACTGTAACCTGCTTTGTACACATGTAATCACTGACTGTGCTGTAACAACATTTCTGCCATGGGTGAAGATGGCATAAACAGTTCAGCTGTTTCCTTTTTTTTTTTCTTCTTTTTTTTTTTTTTAAAGAAAAATGTGCGTTTACAATAAACATTTCTTTATAAAACAGTTGGCATTTACAATAAAGGACTAAATGAAGATGCATTGTTAACTTGAAAGTGAAATTCATGTATCCAAACAGATCCATTTCTGTAAAAAGGCGTTGTTCCAAGTATTACGCAAAAGAGACATGCTATTTTACTGTAAATAGTCTGTTCATTGCACTGCTTTTGTCAAACAAAGACTGGATTCTTTGTTTAATGGATTCTTCTTATTCTAGCTCAAAGTACAACATACCAATGAGAATAATAAGTGGAGGACAGTTTCCTGAAGCCATTTGTGTTTGGTTTAATAATCATCAATCTTGTACTCGTAGTTATAATCCAGGATAGAGTCTGTGAACCCACCAGGTGTTGAGGATTGTCCCTCCCCTATAGGCCATGAGTCATACCAGGATGTAGTGGTCTCTGGTGTTGTGGGAACCGTGGTTGTCGTGGGGGGTAATGTGCTTGTTGTCATTGATCTTAACCTCATTAATCTCTGCTTCCGAAGGCGGCGGATACGAGCAATCTTGAGCTGCCTCCGTCGGTCCACGCTGGAATTTGGAGAATACCCATTGCTCCCACTGGACACACGCCTCTGCCCGTTACTTGTAGGATACTGGGGTCTGGAGTTGGCGTAGCTGAGTCGAATTGGCTTGTTGCCGTGGAGGGCCATGATCTGTAAAAGAATCACGGAAGGTTGCTGATAAAGTCATAGTTATGTATTTGAGGAGATGCAGGGTGGCAGAGTCTTACCTGTTTAATTCGGTCCCAGTTGGACTTAGCCAGATTGAAGCTGCAAGCGGTTGCACCAGACTCATAACCCACCACACAGAGTTTAGTGACAGAGGAGAAGCCTTCAGCCCGAGCCGTCACACGGTACTCACCCGGGTTAAGCAGCCGCCAGTAGTCCCCTGTTTGTGCTGCAATGACAAAGGAGGGAGAGGCGCTTCATTTTTATAGCATTCGAGTTGAAAGAAAATAAATGTTTTTAAGAAGGAATGAGTTGTGTGCAGAATTCTGACCTGTAGTAACATCATGATTAATCCCATCCACAGATATTGTGGCATTGGTTATGGGATTCCCCTGCTGATCTTTCACAATGCCTCTAATGCCACGATTAACCTGCACAACAGGAATATTTGAGTTGGTTTACAAAGCTCTTGTTACTGCTGCTGAGGGGTATTTCTGTGCAACAGCCCTATCAAGGCAGTAACTTCTTTTTTTCAGTATGTTATGTAGTTTCAAATGTATTGTTCTATGAAGCACTTTGTGATTCCATATATGTGAGAGTTGCAATACAAATAAATGTATTATTATTATAAACTTATAAGGAAATTCAAGCTCAACTCATGTTCAGAGAAACATGAATTACAGATACATGATTAAGTTTGCTTGGATTTTCTTTTCTCCTCAGAACAGGTAGGACTGGTTTGGTGAAATATAGGGATGCTCATATAGTGTGACTGACTTGATGCTGATGTTGAAACACATTTACTGTTTGTGAAGTAGGCTACTATTCTAGTCAAGTTCAATTAAGAGGAAAAAAAAAGAGAGAAGAAAAAGAAAATTTCCCTCAAATGGCATTTCAATACATTCTAATAATCCATTGTCATGGACCCTAAGAGGAAGAAACAATCTGGTAGAAAGGAGAATGTTAAGGGGGAGATACCAGTAGAGATGATTTAGTTAGCACATGACTGGATTTGAATTCAATAATGTGGAACCCCATATTAGTATGTTCAGCAGGATGTTTTAGCTGACTTGCAACTAGAAAAGGTAATATTCATGTGTGTGACTGACCTGCTCCATGAAGGTGAGCATTGCCTCTCTGTTTTTCTCCCACTCATACCCCAACTCAGTCTGATGAGGGAACTTATCACAACCCAAGAATATGGACAGCTCAAAGCAGTTGGTGTGCAGGTAGCTGAAGTCATTCATACCTGGTAAGGAAATCACACAAACACACACACACACACACACACTGAGAAACTGCATTGCATATACTGCCCACCAGGGTGTGCCACATTTACATGCAGAAAGTCAAAGATAAAGCTGTCGGTTTCTACTCACTGCCTGAGGCGGGCTTCCACTTGGCCCTGTTGATCATTCCGACTGCTCCTCCTACTGGTGTGTCTCCATGGCAGGATCCCCTGTAGTTGTGTGTCATGGTGAGGTGTGTGGAGGCGTATGAGACAGCCAGCCACCTGAAGAAGGACTCATCTGCAATCACCCTGGGCTCATCTTCAGGCTCAGCATACTGGTAGCCAGCACTCCTTCCTCTGTCATCATACTCCTCTTCCCTGTGGCCATAACCTTGATTGTAACCATGGTCGTAACCATGGTCATACCCGTGCCCTCGCCATTCTTCCTCTGGCTCTGCATATTCCCGACCTCTCCAGTCTTCTTCTGGCTCCTCGTGGTAACCCATTCCCCACTCTGTTACATCAAAACCTTCATCCTCGTACCTGAAAGAAATTACTATTTGAGCTATTTAACAACACTGTGATTAATGGAGAGCAATGAAAGAGAAAGAGGGATGGAAGATAATGTGGGAAATGTGTGTAACGCAGGGCAGCAAGAACAAAACTATGAGGAGAACATAAGCCAAAGAAGCCATACTGTCGTTTCTGGCGGCTGTGTGGTTTCTGGCTCTCAGCAGGCTTGTTGAGACGAAAGCTGTCATAAGGATAGGCCACAATTGTCTCCCCGCCTTGGAAGTTTGCACCCAACACAAATGGATGGTTTTTCATCCAGGAGATTATGGCTCTGGTTTCCACAGCAATCTGGAACAAAAACAGGAAGATATGAATTACATAAACAGAGGGGAGGGAAAATCCATGTAAGTCTATCTTGAATAATGCATACAGCGATGGTGTTTACACAGTAAGGGAACACTCAATGTTACATGTATAAATAGAAATAAAAGAAAACACTTGCATACAAGTAGAGGTTATAGGGAGAAATCAGTGTGTTTAAAAAATGGGTAACTGTTTGCATTGCAGCAGTCCTTAAAGGAGCAATATTTAAGAATGATGTACCATCTTTATTTTAAGTTATTAAATGGTGCTGATATGTTACCAAGACATTGAAAAATTATGTTAATTTCAAATACTTATATCACTGACAACCGTAATTTAGCTAGGATATTCTCATTTCAAATACGGATTTGCAGCCCCCAAATGATGTTATTGTTTACATTTTGTGCTGATATTTGAT
>JAPMNP010612126.1:0-11718 GCA_029874935.1 Atherina boyeri | reverse complement strand
ATATCGTTACCGTCATATTGTAGAAAAATTATCGTGATATCATTTTTTACCCATATCGCCCAGCCCTAATATAGATCTGTAAGTAATTACATGCAAACTGTACTTTTAAACTGTGTTTATATCCCACAGAAATTAGCAGACATGACGATCATTGATGCTAGTTTTAATCTCTAATACAGTCCGTTAGGAAAAAAGCAATAATTGACATATGGATGCAAGGGAACCTTTTTTTCCCACATAATGAAGTTTGTCCCGTTCCTACAGAGTGCTTGCCATTTAATTGATATTTTATTCATCTTCTGTTGACTCTTTAACATAAGCGGCAGACTGGAAAATAATTTATAATTAGACAAACAACATATGCATTCATCATTAAACAGCTTTGCTGAGCAGCTAATTGCATTCAGTGTAGACGGGGAAGATGGCAATGCACAGACACAAATAATAAATGTTTTAATGCTTTTTATTTAATTACTATCAATGGCCCACAAAGCACCGCATGTTTTTCATTCTGATTTCATAACAATGTTTCCAACATAGCTTTGTTTCTCACAAAGAAAGAGAGTTAAAGCTGTTTTATTCTATTTGAGATGTCAGGTTGCCATAGAGGAAAAAGTCAGGCATGCTCTAAACAGATAAAAATCCAGAGAGACTTTAACTGGAATTTAGCTGTGCTTGTGGAACATCCCTTGCGCTGTATGCCCTTAAAACTTTAGAAAATGACCATGTGTCACAAGATATACTCAAAGCCAGAGGAATGCCAAGGATGAAACTGGTTTTATCATCAATCAGAAGAATTGAACAGTATGATTGTTCTTCTACGTTAAATCTGTGCGGGAAGTTTAATTTCTGTGGGAATATTTGACTCTGCTGTTTGGTCTACTGATTGCTTTTTCCCCAGCAAAAAAAAAACTGTCTCGTGTTGGAGTTTGGATTAAAAAGAAAAAGTTACAAGAAAAGAAATGGATTCCCTAATTTGCATGATCAGTATTGAAGGTTGTTATCAATGAACAATGTGCCATTTGATGCTTAAACAGGTAATTGTCTTTAAAATAATATTTTCTAAAAGGGAAATAAAAAAATTGGCTGATTTAACGCTTGGCAATTTTGTGAGTAATGATGATATGAAGCTATAAACTAAAACAGATAACTTTTTTTAAGATCTTTGTCTCTTCTCCACAGCTTTCTTATTTATGTTTTTGTGTTGCTGTTTTAAATTTCCAGGCAAAGCGAGGGTCATATGCTTTTCTGTGGGACATGGCAGTGGTAGAGTACGCTGCTTTGACAGATGACGACTGCACATTGATTATAGCAGGAAACAGCATGAGCACCAGAGGCTATGGCATGGCCCTGCAGCATGGCAGTCCTTACAGAGACCTCTTCTCACAGAAGTAAGTTTATCACTCTTCACTTTAAACTGTTTGTTGAAGGAAGCCTATGTCAAAACATGAACAGTTACAGAACTATATCATGTTGAAATAACACCTGTAAATAACTCCAAATCAGCAGTGAATTAAAACTTAGGTTTTATTTTTGTAGTTCTATCAGTTTTAACAACATTATATTTACCATGTTGTTGTCTCAGGATGCAGCAACATCAAACGCCTGCTTTGTGAGGTAGAACAAAAAATGAAGAGCCTGAACAATTTCTTATTGCATGGGTAAATTTAGCCACAGGAACAGGAAAACATGAAAACATCAGCTCATGTTTTGGCCCCAGAAAACATTTGGCTCTTCTCACATTTAAATATGTTAAAATAACTGTTACCGTAAAGTCTTGCGTTAGCTCCTTTGGAGTCCTTCAGTGGGACAACATCAGTGCGAGTGACAGTGAGTGTGTTGAGCAGCACTCTTCCGGACATGTTCATGTTTCACTACACAAATGAATCGAACCTTTTCAGAGGAAATTACAGCAACTCTGGACAGTTGTGTGTTAGATTGTTCAAATCTACGAGGTGAGAAGGTACGCAAACTGGAAATAAATTTTCACGGGTTTCCTGTGAAGAAACACCAGCGATCAGCCTGGATTCTCGTGATCAGCCAGGGAAAATGGACAGTGACTCCCTGGCGCCAAGTCTGCAGTGCTCACTTTGTGTCTGGATGTGCATCTGTGGACATGAAGGGGAAGTGGAGACACACAGCGGCTTAATCACCATGAAAGTGTCAAATATGCACTGGTGACACCATGTTTACTGCATTTCAGTGAAAATATCACTGACCCACTTATTCAATAAATACATTAACTCCAGTTAAATGAACTGGCATCATTAGCTATGTTTACATGGACACATATTTTATCTATCCAATCGAAATTTATCTGATCAGAGATTCCAGATGACACGCTTACATGGACACTAGGCGAAGTGATCTGATCAGTTGTGGGTTTACATGATGAAAAGATTTAATAAAATTGTGATGCTAGATTGTCTTAATTCAGTGTCGGAAACACTAGTGAAGGATTTCTGCCATGTTTGGCACTTCCGTTTAGGCTTCACTTTTCACCGTTTGGAGTGCACGCATCATAATGGAAAGCCCCCATCAGAAATACAGATGGCAGTTACAATGTGCTACCTTGTAAATAGGATAAAAAACATCAGACTGTTAATTTGAAAAAAAAAAACTAAAAGTATAAACTGAAAAGTAATTTTAAATGACTTCTGTTGTGATTTGGTGCTATATAGAAAATGAGATTGAATAAAATCAATTTAACCTTCAAAGGCCAGTAGTGAGGCTGTTGAAGAAGTGGAGCCCCCCTCTTATATAATGGTATGGAAACAAAGAAAATAAAAGGACCCTTGTTTGGGCCTCCTTTCTTTTGTTTTGCAAATACATATTAACAGAAATGTCAGGATAAGATCTATTTCTCTTTGGATGTAATATCCTGATCCATTCTAGGGCTACGCCAAGCCACTGATGATCAGATATGTAATTAAATCAAGTTAAGATGTCCTCACTGTGATTTAAATTCATTGAAAGATGTGGCTAGAATGTCAATATATGCAATCAGCACAGCTATAACCTTTTTCCAGAGACAACACAGTGACACTGCATAAAATATGTTCAATGGTGTATTCCAGCTTTCAGAATGGGACAGTGATTTGTGTTGTTCTGATGTTGGATCATTATATATGTGGTGGCTGTACTGTACTGTATATCTGATTTTCCACTAACCCGGTGGGCCAAACTGACTTGTTTTAAGATTCCACTCAGTCGCTCAACGCTCACCCCTTATTCAGTGCTCTGACAGGCTGGCTGTAGATGTCGTCATCTTTGTTTCAGTATTTCAAGCAGTTTGATGTGAAACTCATTCTTCAGGCTCCAATTGTTTATATTTGCCTTGTTTTCACACAAATGGTGTTGCTTACAATCAGCATGAGTTTCTCTCTGCTGCTGTAAACTGAAAGCGGTGGTGTTTAATGGCACTCTACCCTCTATGGGTCTTTAATGAGCCTACAGTCATTACTAATAGATTACACTAGTAGTACAGGTCTTTTTTCTTAGTTTTATTTTATGCGCTGGTGTCAGGGTTTTATTTAATTATTGTTATGTGATAATGCTGTGGTTTATAGATAAGATAAGATAAGATAAGAAAAACTTTATTGTCTGTCACAAGTGACATAAATTTGTCTTTGACAGGCTCAACAACACTATATAGATTTTTTTTTAAAATACACTCACTAATATTCACAGACAACAATTAACCAGACAACAACAATAATGAACCCAGGCCGGAGTTATCACTCTGAGTACTCCAGGATTGATTTTTCTACATTTGCTTCATGTTTTTGTCTAAAAATTGCTTAATTTTAAATTCTCTGCTGTACTGTTGTAGTTTTATTACCCATCATTTAAGCTGAGTCTGTGCTTGTTGAAAGATTTGTTTGATGTCCGGTGGTGTTATAACATGAAACTGCGCTCCTACTGTGACATGTGAAAGAATACTTACTCTGTCCTCTACACAGGATTTTAGAGCTTCAGGAAAAAGGTGATCTTGACATCCTGAAGCAGAAATGGTGGCCAAAGAAAGGCCGCTGCGACCTGCAGAGCCATACAGACGCTCAGCCGGAGGGAAGATCTCTGCGTCTCCACAGCTTTGCCGGCGTGTTCTGCATCCTGGCCGCTGGGCTGCTGCTGGCCCTCCTGGTGGCTGCGCTGGAGACGTGGTGGAACAGCAACCACTGCCGGAGAGAGCAGCCCAAAGAGGTGACCGCCGACAACTCATCGGGCGCAGGCCTGCTAACCCAGAACCGGGCCACGGTGGCCACCACGGGTCCCCCTGCCCCACCAAGGCCCCGGTCGAGACCCAGACCCCCGGGCCCCCCGGTCCTGCCCAGAGATGCCACTGCCACACTCTACTTTATGGATCCAGCAGGCGCTGATGCCAGCCCCGATTTAGTAGAGCTGCAGTACACCCAGTTATAATAGGTGTGCCCTTGGTGATAGTCCAGACATTACGTGATCAATCTTCTCATTCCTTCTCATGTTGGGAGAGAGGTTGGGGTGCTCACTTAGGGACTTCTGTGGCTTCTCTCATGCTGACACATAAAAGTAAAAAATCCCTGGTTACATACAATCTGTCTCTGGTGCTCATGTGGGAGAAACACGTCCGAGAAAGTCAACACTGAGCTTCAAATTCAAAATCCACACACTTGAAATTGTACTTCTGAGTCAATACATGCTTCAGTAGTGCAATAGCTCTCTTTAGCTAATCCATTCAAGTCTTAATGCTTTAGAGCTCTGACTTTATCTTGCCGCTGCCGACTGGGCAGCCCCTCTGCATGAGGCGTCCAGAAGACTAAGGCTTGACATGGATCCCTAAACTAAAGTGTGAGCCTTGACCTGCCTGTTTGACTTGACAGTCCAACAATACTGGATGAAAACACCCATTTAATCCCCAGTACTGTCCTGAAAACACTCAGTAAATCAAACTCCACCAACGTTAGGATTTGGTGCACATATGAGTTTGAGTTACTAATAATTTCTCATTTTTGTGTGCAGCTGCTCTCATAATAACCACATACTGCTGTCATGTAAGATTTCTAAACATCTGTGTCTCTGAAAAGAAAACAAAGATGTGCTGGAAACGAAAGTGATTATCCTGATTGTGTTTTATTGTTTCCACCGAACAACTTCCTTTGAAATAACACACACTCTGTAGACTTGAAATGTGACTGTAGGGTGTGACAGCGGTGGAAACAAGAAATAAAAAAACTAAAACTGATTCAGGTCTGTATTCAAATTTCCAATACAGCCATCAATAAACAATGTTTTTACAAGGATTAATAAAGGTGAATTCAAATAATTTAATACATTTACGAGTATTCTGAATAGGCTACAAATAATTATTCCCCACAGTCCAATTAAGTAAACAAAACCAAAATAATTCAAATGGTTCAGTTTGTTAACAACAGAATCGTCGTATTAGCATATTATGATACTGTGATCAAAGGATTGGCTACAGCAAAAACGAACAGCAGGACTCAAAGAACATAATCTCATTTATGTAGCATGATTTGCTCGATCAATGAGAAACGCTCGAAGGTTTCTTGGTTATAACCGAATCCTGAGACAGCCAGGTTTTCTCAGCTGCAGTGAAATAAACAATTCGTTGACGAAAGAAAATGTAATCTGTCGTCTTTGATTAAAAAGAAAAGTTATGTCCACTTTCTCTTTTTCTTTTCAAATACACGTCTACCCATTTTCTATGTAGTGAAAGTAACTTTAATTACTGCTTTTAGGAGACAAACTTGTCAAACGACTTGACATTTTGATGTAAAAACATTTATTTGGTAGTCTTTTTCTTATTTCACAGAAAATAAAGAGACAGGCTCAACAGGGATGAATTGAAGCTGCTTTTCTTCATGGCACAAATTTTTCGGCCATCTTTTCAAGACTGCAGGGAATGAGTGATTAATGTTCAAAGGATTTGTTTGGTTGGAATATCACTTTGAATAGTTTTATTGCTGGCACCATGACAGCATACTTATACAGTATGTGGGCATTATGACAGCCTTTTCAAACAAAACTTTGCTGCAAGCCTCAACACATCAGCCAATAGTTTGACATAATGGGAAATGCTCTTATTTGCTGACTTGTCAAGAGTTGAAGAAAAAGATCGATGAGAGTCCATTAATCTCTCTGTAAAATTAGATGTTTGGCTTAGAATAAAGACAAAAAGTGAGGGAGCCTGCAAGCATAGTGTTCTCTTATCGGTGGTTTTAGAAGAAGTTAGAATATGTAGCCATGTTTGCACAGCATGGACCAACAATTTTGACAAGAAGACTGTGGTGTTGTCCTCTGTAAAAACACATATATTGACCTGACTTTGTCAAATTGGAAGTTGTGATTAACAGATTTGTGTACCAATACAACAGGTTGGTCAAACATCCCAGAGAAGAGACAGGTAAACAGATGAAGGAGCTACTTTGTTCAAGTTGGACTTCCTGAATAAAATAGTTTTCTCATATGCAGCACAGTTCTGAAAACTCTTTCTGATCTTTCTGGAGGGATGGTGTGTGAGAACTCAAATGGTAACTTTTTTTTCCATATTATACAGCCAATTCCCAAGTAAAATCTTTTCAGATTCCTGTTGTATTAATAAACAAAATCCCTCATCAGGAGGAGCATTAGTCTCTTTCAGAATGTTGTAATCATCCATTCCACAGTGAACGCTGTAGTGTGTCCTGCATCCTCCGCTCTCTACAGACGTTTCCTGACTGTGGCAGCCAGCAAAGAAAGTTTGGCCCAAAGTGTCTCCACTCTCTAGAAAATCTACATTTGTCACAGTATGGTCAAAATCTGGAATATTATGGAATTTTTTATTTATTTTTTTTTCATTTTTGCACACGTATATATATTTTACATCTGGCAGTGTTGCCATCTGTGGCTCGGATTCGTCCCACAGATGCATCTCCAGATAGAGAACAAGGAGTTTGGATGCAGGGCTGGGATCTTTGTCATGTGGCTGAGCACCCTGTCCTTCACAGGGAGGCTCGTGGAGTAATTTTATGTCTGGTATATGTAAATGTAATTTCAATGCGAATGACACAACACAAGGTCTTTAATATGATTAGTGCTACTGACTTCACCTCTGAGTGGTTTTTAGGCTGTGACTGAATAGTCTCCATATTAATTTCCCAAAATGTCAAACTATTCCCTTCATAAAGCACACGCTAACAAGTTGCAATTATATGTCAATGTCCGGATTAACAGAAGACCATTTTGGTTATGTATTACTGTCTGATCTCCAGCAGGTGACTAAGGATTACAGTCTGCAAACGGTTTCTGGTCCATTGACATATAATGACAAAACAAGCACTTCGCCAGAAGGGAGGCGGGACATTTGGACAGACAGAGGGAGAGACTGGGAGGAGGCTGAGGCTCTTGACACAGGTCAGGAGAAGCCTGAAATACTGTACTGGATGGTCATTGGCTGGGACAGGGCACAGGGGCGGGGCATGGGGGTCAGCAACATTAGGATGTTGCGCTATCATCCATCATCTCATCCCATCAGTCTGTCCTGTTGATGTTTAGTCTTGTCTGACTTAAATGGGTTCATGATAGAATAAAAGCCAAACTCAAGCATGGTAACATTTGTTAGAAAATGTCTCAGTCGTAATCTGTAGTTGGCTTCTTCTTGTCCTTCCCATCAATGTCTTATTAAGACTAAAAAACAAAACGGGTGTTCAGTTTGCTCCTGTTTCTATAGACAAACCTCTAAGTCTGATTGTATTTGTGAGCCTGTTTTGTCAACATACTTGTCATCAATCACCTCATGCAGATGTGGGATCACCAAATTATGCAAAAAAAAAAAAAGACTTCTGCATGAAGTGATTTCTTTAAATTCATCTGAGTTAACCTTTTAACATGTTTGAGATTTACCGTTTTAAGGTAATATCTCAATATTGACTGCTTGAAATTTTTAGATGTTAACTTGTGTATGTTGGTTTCTTGGATGAAGCTGAAATAAACCGCAGTTATTTCAGCACCCTTCAAAGTCACAAACATTATTAGACTTTCCTGATGTGGTGATAGAATAGACTCCATTTACTGTACTGAATATTACTAGTCATGATGGTAATAATGAGAAGCATTGTAACCTCGTCTCTGTTCTCTTTCACTCTGCATTTTCATCCCATTCCTTCTTTTAACCTCTGGATCTCTTTTCACTTCCTCATTTATTTTCACTTATTCTTTATCACCCTCCTCCTTAATCACATCCATGCTCTCTCCCCTTCATTAAATCCTCTATTCTTTCTACCGGCTTCTTTTATTCTGCACACTCTTTGGCATGTCCTTCCTTTCCATCCATCTTTAGGACAAAGAGGTGAACCTGGAACAGGTCCACCAGCGTTTGAACAGCCTCCTGGACGAAGACTTAGCCCACAAGCAGCTGCCAGGCCAGTCTATCGAAATATCTGCCCTGGACATTGGCAGGATGCAGCCCAGCCAGTCCCTGGAGGCTTTGTCTGTTCGGGACTACCCAGCACACCGGGGGCCACCCCCACTTTCTGTGACCACCTTCCTCCAGGAGGCTCATGGGGCAGGAAGGACACTCGGCGCGTCCGCTGGCAGGACCTTACCCCTGCCCCTCAGCAGTGCCACAATGCCCTCTATCCGTTGCAAACACAGGGCACCCAACGGGGGGCTCTTCCGGCAGAGCCCAATCAAGACACCCATGCCAATGTCCTACCAACCAGTGCCAGGAGGACCCATCCCAGAAGCCAGTGACCCCAGCCACGGGACGTCCATCTAAGCACGGGGAGCACTCAAAGACACTCACGCTCAAAACGTGGAGAGCTAAAACAGAGTGCCAACACCACGGGGAGATATAAATAAAACAGTGATAAAAAAGAAAGAGAAAAAAAAGGATTTTTATAACCAGTGTTGAAGTCAGTGAGATTACACTTTGTCACTGAGACTTTAATGTACATATTTGTAAGTACAAAGAGAGAAGTAACATTAAAAAAGTGTATTTTGAATATTCAACCGTTGAGTTTAAAAAATATAAAAGTATTAAAAAATGACTGTTCGAATGGCTTTGTAAATTTTGTTCTAAATGAATAAAGGTGACACTTCTTTGTGGTTGTTTTCTAAGTGCCAAGTTCAAATATGTTTTCTTTCAAATCAAAATTAACTGAATGTACTGTGAGAATTCATGAAAAAGACATTTCACACTTCAAAACACAATGGAAGAGTTGATTTTGTTTCATATGAAAAATAAAAATCATAACACTAAATCACCCAGATGTTTGCTTCAATACATGTTGCTGCTCTGCATCACAACCAATTTCCAGAATGATAGTAATTCTTTTCAACTCAAGTTGATGAATAGATATACACTTTTGAAAAGGAAAATGTACAGATAAGTTGCATTAAAAAGAGGTTTTGTGTCATTAGCATCTTATCACATTCTTTTCATCGTATCACATTCTTGTTCTCAAGACAAAGTCGTTCATTGATGGACGTCAGGATTAGTCAGAATAATCGAAAATGTTTGGGGGGGGCTTCACTAAAAAGACGAGCCTCATCATGAAAAGGGAAGTGGTGAAAATGGAATTTGTTATTTTGTACTAATATCTTGATACGTGATGATGTGGCATGATGCCTCTGTGGTTACCTCATGTGGCCTTTCAATGTGAAGTTTACATCAATTTATTGTTAAGAACTGTCCTCTCTGTTGATTGAATATGAGCCATAAGGTTCGATGTGATCACAACATATTATGATTGCCTCTTTGAAGGGCTGGTAATCCGTCCAGCATACGGCCCAGTGTGATCTGGGACAGACACCAGCAATGAATTGTTATGGAATACTACTTTTAAAACTACTTTGTTTTATTTCCTGAACACTGATGATTTCTTAAACATACCTCACGAGCAACAAAAGAAAATGGCTATAAAGTGTTATGGATTTTTTTTTCAAAAGTCAAGCAAGAAGAGAGAAAATATGGTATTACTTTCTAATTTTCCATCCCAAAAGAAATACCAGCACAAGCTTTAATATGCAAATGAGTGCAGTTGAAACAGAGTACTTACAGAGTTTAACAAGCTGTTGCATCTTCCTGATTGGCAGGAAACATGGCTCTAACAACAGTCGACAGTGAAAACAAAGAATTATGAAACTCCTTTTATAAACGTAATCTAACAATATGTGGCAAAGCACATTGATTGAACTGAGTCTATTTTCTTTTTTTCCACATACATACTAAATCAGGGGTTTCTAAAGTCAGTCCTCGAGGGATGCTAATCTGCAGGATTTGCATGTTTCCTGTGGTATCATGTGTTGTCACCCCTCTTGTAAATAATTGGGTGTACAAGGGAAACGGATAAGTCAATAAAGAAATACATCAACGTTAGGGCAGAAAAAAATAGAAAATGCACAGATAAAACAGATGGACAGGAAGAGGAGTCTAAGTTTGTGACCAAACTCTTAAGCCAGCTGAAGGAAATTGGATTCGCATCCAGAAGAGCCAAATGTCACGGAGCCCGCAAAGATACACAGAACAAAAGAAATCTATATTTGTTTCTTGTACGGATGATAAAGTATCTGGTACGTACAGCATGTCCTTGACGATTTAAAGGGACATTTACTTTCCTGGATGCAATCCATTCAACTTTGTTTACATCCCTGATGCAAAATCTGTCCAACTTTGAGGGTCATGAATGACTAATAACCTGAGCAAGGCTGCTGTAACCCCTGTGCCAAAACAAAGCCCATGGCTTCAAAAACTTTTTTTTAATGTCATTCAGAGATTTAAAAAAAAAAAAGCGATGCCATGCAAACAAAGTTGCAGTGTCTTTATAGACAAGTCGAAGGTAAAAACACAGCTTAGAAACATGTTGCTATTTCCACATATAGCTGACTGAAATGCAGGGATTCATTGCTGTGCAAAAGGACTTCAAAGGACTATCATACTTTTGTCATGCACATGAGAAACCAATATAGATTTTTTTTCCTCACCCTAAGGGCTTTCAAAAAATGTTAACCATAATTAACATCTTAACAGAAGAAAAGAAGATTGCAGTGGGTGAAAGAGAAGCAGTCATGGAGTGTAGATGACTGGATGAAAGTAATAAAGGAACAGAGGAGAGGGCAGTTATTGCCTGTACCATAAATGCACATGGTACTTTAAAATGTTGGACATGTAACAAGGGGTGGGAAAAATAATCGATTCTAAGATGCATCGCGATTCTCTCCCGAACGATTCGATGCTCGATTCAGATAACAATAATCGGAATTTAAAAAAATAAAAAAATAAATAAAAGTTTGTTTGTTTTGTTTGTTTATTTTAAAGGATTTTTTGGGCTCTAGTTGCCTCTATATGACAGTTGCCCAACAGGAAAGGGGACAGAGAGAGTGGGGAATGACATGCGGCAATGGGTCGACTCAAAAAAGGTTGTTACATTTGACAATGTAACACAAAATCAGTGCAATACAATATTGAATACAATTTCTGATTTTATTAGTTTAAAAAGGCTTGGGAAATGTACATAAAAAATTGATGCATTGAGTTACGCGAAATTCTGAAGTTAGAAGACAGAAAGTAATCAAATTTTTGTTTTAGAACGGCACTCGATGACTCGATGACTAAGTAGATATCTTAAAAGGCAACAGTTTTAGGGTTTTCGAATGCACCCCAAGTCTATGCTATTTGTTATTTAGTTTGTTTTGTTTTCGTATACTACATGTGAAAGAATCACTTAAAACAGTATTTGT
>JAPMNP010611746.1:0-10587 GCA_029874935.1 Atherina boyeri | reverse complement strand
GTTTTGTCTCATAAAATGTCACAACTCCCTCTCTTTGACTGCATACAGTAAGTTTAATATTAAGATACCTCACTATTTTGTTTTTGAGCATGCTTCTCTGCTATGCAGACATCTCTGCACCTGAATTTTAAATTGGAACATCTCATAAGAGAGAACGTCAGAAAACATCTGTACAGCAGTAAAAGATCAAGATGAGCTTTTACATAAAAAAATGATCTCCTGATACACATAAAATATTTCATCTAATTAAATGTGTAAAACTAAGTTAAGCATTTAATCATTATTGATTCTGGAGCATTTTACAGCTTAATTTTGGCCTGAGACCAGTTGTTAAAACACCACATATCTTCTTAGTTACATGGACTCCATGTGGTATAGTTATTACATATCATTAGCACTACATGTTGTTCTTTAAAAATGTGATCTTCTGACAGAGGTTATACAGGTTTTAAATTTACAGAAGTCATTACAGAATAAAGAAGCTTTGCCATGGAAACTATAAAGATCCTGATTGGTTGATGTGATTAATCTTTAAATTGTTTACTTCCTATTACCTCAGTGCATGTTACATTATGTACCATTCTGTGTGACCACTAGAAGGGAATGTGAGCATTGTGCTGTGCTCCTTCCTCTGTTAGACTTTTAGTGAAGGGCAGTTTATCATTCAGTTTTATCTGTCAGGGTTCAGTGTTGGACCTATACTCCCTTTAACATGAACATGCTCTAAATGTTCTGAACATGTTGCATAATCCTGTTATTTTGAAACCAAAACAAAACAAATGTATTACCCTAACTGATTGTATTTTCTCCTCTTTTGAGCAAATGACTAAAATACTATTCAAAGTTTTTCTCACACATGGTATTCATTACTTTGATAGTGTCTTCTGTATAAGGGAAGGCACTCTGTCAGTCACACAAGTCCCCAAGGCCTCAGTCTGACAGAATTACGTCAGTGACGAAGTATGTCTGCAAGGAGATCAAGTGATATTCAATTACAATTGCCATGCTGTGTTGCATTGACAGCTTCTATTAGGCTAACAAGCATCTGAGTTAAACTTACAAGCGGTGTATGTGAGCCGCTGAAAGCTTTTCTTTTCATGATTAGGCTTGGTGAACACTTGGTGATGACTTATCCAGAGTTTTTACTTGGAAAGGTTTATACATCACTTACAGCATTGTGAACATACTGTAGCTGCAGATAACTTGAGAAAAACTTTGTTTCCAACTTTTCCCCAGTTCACCAATTTCATCACTGTTCTCTGCTGTCTGTGTTGCAGGCACTGAGAAGAGGATGTGCAAAATGTTGCTTTGCACAAATATATCTCAATTAAGTAATACACCTTCAAAAACATTTTTTTAAACTATTAAATTAGGCTTTTAAATGACTTAACTTACATTTTATTTCCATTTAAGGTGTGTGCACAATATTTGTGTTCTCCATATTGTAGATGTTGAAATCCAGATTGAAAAGAAAAATATCCATTTTCTCAAAAGCAATTATAATTTATTAACATTAATCTGGTAATCTCTAATGACTTTGCACTCGAGTAAAGATTATTGTATTTACATGTCATATTATTCCTGTGATGGATTATTAACACAATAATCAGGATGTTGTCTTTTTTGCCATAAGATCAATAATAAGACTATGCTGTGCATTTAAACATAGCCACTGGCAGATTTGAGGTGAAGTCAATGTTTTAACCTTCATGTCATGCACCTTGGGAACTTGTTTATGGTGAGACAAGCAAGAGTTTTCTACTGCTTTTGATAGTTGTACTTAGTTTGCATCCATCTTTAGGTACTGTAGGTTGTGTGCGTCAAAATAACATTCACTTGAATTCCAAGAACTTAAGTGTCCTAGGAGATTGCATTGTGATGAGATGACCGATGTCCTGGACAGCTTTTTTATTTGCATAAGCAGGTATATTCCTCATATATGCATTTGGTGTCTTTTGGGATGTACAGTTCCTGTGTACAGTACACAGGGCTTGAAATGTGTGTGCAAATGACTTCCAAAGCCATGATGAACACAATTCGCACATATAGATTAGTAAACGGCAATGTGGTCAAAAACAAGGTTGTTGTTTAATTATTTTCTTCCAACTGCATGGAATTGTTACAATCAGAAATTGTTGATATAGGGAGAAACCAGAAAAAGCAGCAAATTCAAAGCAGACAAAGCAGCTGCTTGGGTGGCTCACAGCAGACAACAAATAAACAAATAAACAATGCTGCTGTCCAAAGTGCTGAAAGAAACAGAATAATTGTAAAATTGTATGTATTTAATGAGCAAATACACAACACTGATGAATTAATGCTATTCTTTACATTTGAAAACCCTCAGGAACTTTAAGGAAATATAACCTGAAAGTGGAAGTGGACTGTTTTTCTTCTTTTCTTAGAAAAAAAAAGATCCTCATTAATGTCTCGGTTGATTATTTGCAGGGGAGCTGACTGAGCTCACCTTAGCTCCCCATAATTAAAAAAAAACACTTAGAAAATTATTGCTTGTGGATTACATTCACAATTCAGTGATATCTGATAAAAAAAAAAAACCTTTATAAACTGCTCTGGTATGCTCCAAAATCAACTCAAGATGAGAATACACACAAATCAAAGCTGACTGTTTTTATTTTTTTATTATTATGAAGCATACCAGTGAATAAAAATCAAACTCACTTGCCGTTTCTTGGATTGTAGATTAAAAAGAATGCTTCTTCGTATCTGTTCTCACCATCACTGATTAGTTATTTTTTTATCTGCCTGTTAGTCTGTGGGAATATGTAGAATTTGCTTTCTCTCATCCTCTTCTTCGAGCTCTCTCTTCCTCTTTCCAATTTCTCTCTTTCCTCTCCCTTCTTCTTGCCTGTGGTGCCATTGTCGAGGTTTGTTGTGTTTGCCAGCAAGATTTGAAAAACACCATACGCCGACATGTCTGCTCTTCAGTATTAATGAGATCAATCACAAGCGTCGCCATTATGCTCTCATTCCTGTCTGTCCGCAGGCTCCGGGAACAAGGAGAGTCACACACACCGAGATGCAAGAAGTGGGCCTATGTCGATGTTGCATGTTTTAATGCCTGTGTGTAACCATAAGTGACACATTGTTCATAAAGTCTTTTCAGAGTGTTTATACTGCATATCTTTATGTGTTTGTGTGTGAAAGAGACAGAAAAAGCGTGGGAGTATGGGTGAGTATGTTTTGTGTCTCATTTGTGAGTTTGTGTGTCAGTGTGTATGCAGCAGATTGCAGAGGGCAGGGGAGAGTGGGTTGTGCCTGCTCACTAGCAGATGGCAGGAGAGAAGGGTTTTTAAATTTATTTTCTTGCTTCTTAAAGAGCAACCAGTCGTGCATGCGTATGTATTTGTGTGCACGTGTGTGTGTATGTGAACGTGTGTCTGAGGTTTCTTGCCAAAGTTTTTTATTTGTTTTTTCAGAACAGCAAGACTGTTTTGTTCTTGAGAATGTGTTCACTTATCTAAATTTATACGGTGTTAGCATGCTTGCTAAGGTGCATAAAAACACCAACACACACACACACACACACCAATGACGTGCACAGGCAGGTGTTACCACTTCATCAGGCTTCTTTCCTCAGAGGAGAGAAAAGCAAAGAGCTTGGAACCCAAAACGGCAAAGACATTTTTTTTTTTAAAAAGGGCTCAGACTTATGAGTGTACAAGCAAACAAATATCAGATATCAACATAGTGTTTAAAAAAATAAGGAAGAAGACAGTTAAAGTTAATATTTCCATATAATGGCCATTATGTGCAACAGGATATTATGCACAAAATTAGTCATCACTGCTTTGACTGGATTTCTGCTTTGAATCAACAGTTCTGTCTCAGAAAAGTGAGGTCAGAAAGATAGCTTGTTTCTTTCTGTTTAAAGCTTTGGAAAAAAAACACTCCTGACTGCTTGCAAGGTAATACTGTTCTGACTTGCATGCACGGTGAGGAATCGCCGACATGAGACACAACCAAGAAACTGGGAGAAGTTAGCACTAGCTAGTCTATCAAAATACCACACAGGATGTGTCTGCAGTCTTCATTTTAAGGACAGTCATCAGTAAAGTAAATCTGAAATGTGACTGGGTTTCACGACTGAATTTATTATGAAGATCCGGATGAAGACCTTTTCAATGATGCATGGTTTATTGGGAGTCAACATTTTTTTTTTCTCATTTCATTGACATAACTTGAAAGGCTTACTTTCAGAGAGCACTTTCAAGCTTTTTTTTTTTCCTTAAATTTTTTGGGAAGTTTATTCCAAAACGAGTCACTTTTAAAATTATAATATGATTCACAATCTAGGACAATCATATAAGCTTTAAAGACATGAAACTAGTCCAGAATTCAGCGGCCTGAATCATCACCGAACCCCTTCCATCCTTCACATCACTCCTGTCCTCCAGCAGCTCCACTGGCTCCCTATCCAGTCCATTATCCTGCTCAAAGTCCTCTTGCTGACTTTCAAAGCCCAGGTTTTACCAACCTTCAGCCTGGGGTAGACTAGGCCAGGGAATCTGGGTGGGAGTTAGCAAATTCCTAATGCCAGACACCACAGGACAAACTCAGATATAAGTCCTTGTACTTACTTCAAACTATCATTTATCTTGATACACAATTCTACACACTTTGTTTTTTGTGATCTTTCTTTTCCCTTTTTTGAAAAAAAAAAGAAATCACCAATTAGTGTTTAATGTGTATGAAATTAGAAATGCATGAACAGGCAAGTAACACTGGAGCAAGCAGTTGTGACAAACAGTGCATATAAGACAAGTCCTTATTTAAACATTGCACTGATGGGTTTTCAGTGGAGGCAATGTTTCTCAACCATTTTTGGAATTTGACCAATGAGTCTTCATAACCATAATCTAACCTCATTAAATAGCTTATCCTTTAAACCCCAACTATAACTTAACCCATGTTTCCAGTCTCACAAAGGGTTGAAACAAATGATGTAATATAAGCATACTCTGGAAGGGTTTTAGTCAATATACCATTCGAACAAACTTTATAGACTAGTAGAGGGTGTTTTTTCTGAAGGCTGCAATATGATGCCTAAATTGATTTGACTGGTCTTTTTTTTATACGAGCACAATGCGATGAACAGCACATAACTCCATAAACTTAACATTAATTATTCAACACAAACAGCAGTCTTATTAGGCATTTACCTTTTAACATGAAGGGTGTGCATGCTGCTCTAAAAAGCAAAACAAGCAATGGAAAATCTCCCTGAATGTTCATTAATTAAGTATAACAGGAACTGACAGTGCATAGGTTTTTACTTAATAAGCATGTGGATATCAGTGAACCGATATCTACAAACGCAAACACCTAAGTACATGTAAAGAGGGAATCACCATCGGGTCATAATTTATGAATTTCCGCTTTCTCTAAGATGAAGACAAAAAAAAAATGAGAGCAGACAGGACTTGCTGTTATTCCCTGTGGTCACATATATAATTTCTTCAACTTCTTTTCATCTTTACAAGCAGTTTTATTCTTTGGCATGGTTTTACTCATCTGCTCCTACATCTACTCAGTAGTAAACATAAACAAATATGTTCTACAGGCACAATTCCACAGAGACACAATCTTCTTAAGCGATGTTTGATCAGTGAAAAAAAAATCATGTTTTTTCTGTTTTAGACTATACTTGAACTGCATTGCTGCCATAGTTTAATGGTTGAGCTTCCAGCTGCTATTAAGTACAGTGCTGAGTAAAATCAATTATTTTTAGAACACCGACAATGTTTGCAGGAGTGTCGTTCGTGATGGCGTGGAGATGGGTTGAGATATATATATATATATATGCTGGTGTTAACAAAACCTACAAAGAAGATTGGATCCATTATAAGCCATAATAGGACTCATAAATTATTACCATGATGGTAGAATCAGCTTAAGTTGTGACGCTCTAGGTATAACACCAGAGCAGGAGAAACACCCCGGCTGCTCCTTGCTGAATGCGAGTGTTTCCATCTTCACCTCCCTGAGATTTTTTAAAACCTCTGATCTTCTTCTCTGATTTTAAGGTGGTTGATGTGTTTTCAGATGCGGGCTGGCAGAAGTGTGACCGCCTGAGTGTATGTGCAGATGTCTATGGCCCTATTTACACAACAACGCTGAGACAGTAAAACAGAAAGTTTTGATCCGTTCTGGCCTTTGGCCTCACCTTTATAAGGTAATGGAGTTTTGGGTGGATACAACCACAGAGATTTGACAACGGTGTAGATGTAGCACGTATTCTTTCTTTATAAATACAAATTTGTTTGTAGGATAAGGAGTGTTTGTGGATGTTGTGTGTACACATCTATAATGCATCTGGACCTTGTTGTCATTGCAGAGTAAGAGAGCTTTTCCTTGCAAAACAGACAAAGTGCCTTATTTAGTGTAAAATGCATTGTCATATACTGTGAGAATCCCAAAAAAACTCCAACACACATCTACTCAGGGACCTTTGTGTTGTGATCGTCAGGACATTGTTGTTTACTTGTAACTCCCACACTAATACCTAACAATATAACATTAGTTTACAGATTCAGATACATATTCCAGCATGGGTAAGGTGTGCTGTAATAAAGATGGAAAGAAATACCAAAAGCTAAATTTGTGTGAATTTACCAGCTCAAGTCTTAGTTTGTGCTTCTATAACAATGGTCCCAAACTGTGCCTTAGCTGCTCTACTGCATCCGTCATGATCCCATGATGTCCCCTTTGTTATGGTGTGTTCCAGTTGTCCTCAGTTTTCCTGACCTGGAAATGACAAAGACGTGTTTTTTGCCAAGCTCCGAACTCTGGATCCTTTTCAAGTTACGAGTTCACAGCTCGTAAAAACGACTTCATTTCATCATTTTCCGCTAAGTTATCTTGGAAATACGAGTTCCGAAGACAACTGGAACACACCATTAGATGCACTCTCTCCATCACTGAGTTCTGCTAAAAAAGCAGTCACAATCTGATTAAATTTGTAATTTTATTGAGCTGGAAGGCGACATCTTAAAAAAATAGTAGTAATGTATTTTTGTATGAGCTTTGACTTACTCAAATATTTTAACACATATATGTGGCTTGACATTAATTTTATGGTTTACTTTAGCTCTGATTGTTGAATTCCTGTACTTTGTTCAGCTTTATACAGGGTGTTTTTTCAGCTATGTTCAAATGTTATGCCCCCCCCCCTCCCCCTTCTGTTATTAGCAGTGAATCAGAACTGGAGCTGAAAATAACACTCGTTAAGACTAAACCTTAACCGCCAGTCACAGATTTTACACGTACAATGTTTTTTGATAAAATCACCTTGGGCGATGTCTGTGTTTTGATTTTGATTACTTCCATATAAAACTCACTGATTATTTCACAGAAACAGCTTACAGTGTGAAGCTGCTCTGATGGAAATTAGGAAAATCCTAGCGGGGTAGCTTTGGTGACAATTGCACAGAATTTATAAACCATTTATCCAACACATAAATTGTAAGTTGTTTAAAGTAAAATGGGGCAAAAATTAAAAAGTCGGTATACCTCACAGCCTAAGCCAAAGCTAATGTACAGTATGTTCTTTACTAGCATACATCATGATTAACAAGCATACTGATTAGCATTGAAATGCTAACGTCCTTGTGTTTGTTATGGTCTGAGGACTGGATATTGGCATGATATAAACCAATGTGGCTTTACAATCAAGGGTTCAATCATGGTCAAAAAAATATATTTGCTGCTGCCTTTTGTCAAAACAACTGTTAATTCCTCACAAATCTTTATTTCTTACATTTTATCTTATTCTGCACTTTTCTGTCTTTGTTCATTTTCGTTCATTTGAATATTTATTTAGTCTTTCTTCCGCACCCCGCTGTGATGGTTGTAATATGTTATGTAAAGTACTTTGAATTAAAGATTATATAGCGAATATGTCTAAAAACGTTAGACATATTCGTCTTTTTCTGATTTAGTTGGTCTTTCTTATTTTTGCTATCATAGCAAAACCATCAAATTAAGATTGCTAGAAATGGATCTTGAAAACAATAAAAATGAAAAAGTCTTAATTACAAAGGGAAATTACAATGTTGTAGTAGTTTTTATTCTAAAGAAAAAAAGAAAAAAACACAATGATGATACAATTAATTAGAAGATGATAAAGTCTTGTTCTGGAAGGTGATGGCAGGAATGATCTTCGGTACCTCTCTGTCCATTTGACAAAGCCTCACACCTACAATTCTTTTCTTTCTTTACTGTGTTGTGTGGAGGACATCTAGCATTCTTTTCTGGGCAATCAGCTCCAGCGGCTCCAGAGTTATCCCCAACACAGAACTTTAGTCTCTTTAAGTCTCTAACTCTGATGCTGCTGCTCAAGCAGATGTCTCCAAAGAGGATTTCACTTTCCACAACAGATTTATAGAAGACGTGCAACCTTTTAAAGCAGACATTGAATGATTTCAGCTTCCTTAAGAAGCAGAGAGTCTGCTCTGTCCTTCCTTGTAGACGCTTCAGTGTTGCATTTCCAGTCAAGTCTGTTGTCACGCTGAACTCCAAGGTACCTGTATTCCTCCACCTCTTCTCCCAGGATGTAGAAAGTGCTTTGTTTCCTCCTGTTCTTCCTGAAGTCAACAATCATTTCTTGTTTAATTTGTCTTCAGTTTATTGTCCATCACTGATACCACACAGCTGCTGAGTCATCAGAGTATTTGTGCTGATGATAAGACTCAGAGTTGGATTGGAAGTCTGAGGTTTATAGTGTGTAAAGGAACAGTGAAAGTACGGTCTCTTGTGGTGCTCCTGTGCTACTGACCGCCATCTCAGACACGACCTTTCAGTCTCACAAACTGGGGTCTGTTTGTTACAGTAGTCATAAATCCAGGTGGTTGTGGAGGCATCCACCTGGAACTTATGGAGCTTCTCACATATAAGAGCAGCTGAAATGTATTAAAAGCACTTGAGAAATCAAAGGACATGATCATCAGAGTGCTGCCTGATTGGTCCAGATGAGAGTTGACTCTCTGAAGCAGGTAAATGATGGCGTCTTCAACCCCAAGCCAATTAAGATATGCAAACTGGAATGGATCCTGAAAGGTGTGACATAAACCGCAACCAGAATAACATGGGTAAACTCTCAGGGTAAATAATATGGACAAAAAATAACAGCTAAATCACTTCATTACGTTTTCGGTTAGTTTTATATTTTCATATTATCACACAAATTACACATTTATCTCCATCATACAAAGGAATTCCAGGTGATTTTATCTCATGTTGGCAGATATTGAGGACAAACTCCGTTTGACTTCAGATTCCACTCCCCCACTCCCCACTGAAAACCACCTTTTACAGTGTAAAAACTGCGAAGCAGCCAATAAGGATGACTCGATCCGAGGCTTGTCATTGATTGGAGTTGTGGCACATTTATAGTGCCGCACCAAGTTGGGAGAACTGACCACAGATGCTGCTCTGCTAGCAAGTGCACAGGTGTGTGTCAGCGCAGAGGAGAGAATACTGACAGAGCATATGACTAAAACTGAGACATCTTTTTTATATCGTCATGTGTCTGCACAGATAGGTACAAACGCAAAATAGATTTTTGTTTGCTCAGATTAAATTTTTCTTTGAGCGAAAATGTTTTCTGCTCAACCTTGAACTAATGTGCTTGCAAAAACAATGGTCCTCAGAATGGCCCTCTGTTCGCTCAAGAATGAGGCACAAAATTAACGGCATAAAAGTGTAGATTCAAACATTAGCTGCATACCAAAACCGCAGAGAAAGCCAAGGAGACGTCACATGCGCACCATCTGTAAATGTGAGCACCACACACCGCACTACAAGCAATAGATATCAGCATGGCCTGACTTCAAAAGTCATGGAAAGAAAAAACATTTTTCAATTTAAAGTTGTCTCTTCTCAAGGTCGAAAATGTAATGACAGTCACAGAAAATGAAACAGTGCGGTTTCCTGGACTGATCAAACATGGAACTACACTCTGATTCCAGCATAATAATCAAGGAATGTTGCAAATATTTAAAGGCACAGCAGCGCATTGATATCACACAGCAGCTGAACATAGTCCCAGCAACAAGTGTTGAGTTGGAGCCAGCAGACAAATTCATTAGCGAGTCTAGCGACTGGAGTTAGTTATGCCATGGTTCTGTGTGTTCTAAAGGGTTGTTATAGTAAGTAAAAGGTGTACTTTACTACTATGTTTCATAGAATTCTGGTTTATCCTTCAGGGACTATTTGCCGCTGCGTGATATCAATGCGCTGTTGTGCCGTGGAACATTTGCAACGTTTCTTGATTATAATGCTGGAATTAGAGTGTAGTTCCATGTCTTGCCCAAATTGTGGTGTCATTACTGACATTGATTTTAAGGTTTTACTGATTACTTTTAAGGCACTTAATGGCCTAGCACCTGCCTAATTATGTGAGTTGCTGCTGCCTTATAAGCCAGAATGCAGCCTCAGATCCTCAGGCAGAGCTTTGCTGAAAGTACTCAAATTCCAACGTTGGACTAAAGGTGTCACGTGGAGGGGATGATGAGGACCCAAATGCAGGCGACGGGAGGCAGGCAGGTGCAGGGTGAACAAATTTAT
>JAPMNP010611719.1:0-16039 GCA_029874935.1 Atherina boyeri | reverse complement strand
TTCTTACATAGGCTACGGCTTCACATGATTGCAGTACCAGTTTTGGCCAGAATCTTACATACGGTACCTTTAAGGGTTTACAAAGCAACTCTGCTGTATATGAATCAGCTCAAATTAACTACAACTCAACCAATTACTCAATTAAAGGACAATTTAAACAGTTACATGAACAAAAATGAAAGCGGAAATGCCAAACCTGTTCCTAATTTCAGAACTTTGGGACTTTTGTATAATACTCGTCCTTGGATGCATACTTCTAATTAGGCTATGTCCTCATCTAGTCCACATTTTAATGTGAATCTCAAGTATCTTAATCTCTTATCTCATTGTGTGTGAACTAATTTTCTTTACCATTATTCACAGCATATTTTTTCTATTAAAAAAAGAAGACTATTTTTGGATGAATTGGACACTAACGTCCCTGGTGTAGATTTTTAGGTTATTATTTTTTCATATGACACAATAAGACAGTCTCTATGACTGTTTTTTCCTTTCCTTCTTTTTTTCTTCTTCTTAAATCTAGTCTTCATAACATTGCCCAACACGTCTCACTTTTAAACCAGGCCGGTGGGACTCACCGCCGTTGGGTGTCGCTGTGCGCGTAGAATCTCGGCCGGCGGCTTGTTTTGGTCCGATCGGACCCCAACACAGCCTGAAGTGTCAGATAGTCTTGTTAACACGTGAGAAATTCTGAGAGTGGAAGAGGCTGAAAGAAGGGAAACCAGGAGAGGGAGTACAGCAGAATTAGGCGGAAGAGAGGCGCTGAGAGTGAGCTGGACTCGGAGGGAACTGCGGAGATCTCGAGGAGGGAATGCCGAAAAGGAGAGGAGACGCACGGCCACAGCACCAGACATGAGTCCGAGGTAAGAGAGAAGGGATACGGCAGAAGGGCAGGGATGGCATCCGCAGACACGTTGTGTCAGAACGCGCGCATTTTCACTTTTCAATTGTATCTATTTTATTATTTTTTTATTTTTTATTTATGGACTACAATGATGCGTTTATCCAACTTTAATTTTAGGTTTTTTTTTTTTTTTTTACCATATGGATGTTGCTCAGACTAACAAAAACTGTCAGTATCACAAGATAAATGACTAACTTATTCTTTCATCTTTTCTTTTCTTTCTAAAATCATACCCACATACAAACCATCCACGACATTGGGATTTAGAGAAATAGGTTTCTGCACATTACAAGAAATAAGTTTATAGCCTGCTTTTTAAAACGTAATCAAGATTTTGATAGATTATATTATAAGAGAGCAACTGTCCCAGTTCTCACAATGAGCTGTATATGGCACACACTGTATAAGAATATTAGATTATAACTCGTTTTTAGTCAAATGGATCCAGAGAAGGCCGTATGATCCTTAAAGTTGACAGTGTTCAGTCTCCTTTCTAGGTGATGTTGGATTGATTTTACTGGACAGCAGGTGTTCTACCCGCTTTAAAGGGCCTTTAAATGTTTAATCAAGCAACCTTTTAGTTCCACTCCTTGCTAATTGGTCATTTAAGACTCATTTGCGGGTAAACTTTCACAGGGGAGGTCTGAAGAGGAGGCGAAGTACGCTTTCGTTTAGAAAGGTTTCATTTATTTAAGGTGCGTAATCAAAAAGTTATCTTGAATGCTTATAAATCTGTTTCTCGCACAAGAAAAACAAACAGTTGATTTGATTTTATGTAATTTTGAGTTTAAGGACAAAATTTAATTAAACTTGGAGCCATTTCAGAGCAGAGGGAGTTTAATTATTTTCGAGGTTTTTGACATGAAAGCTTCTCATTGATTGTCTTTTCACAACTTCTAAAGTTTATACGAGTTACCTGGTCAGAAATGTGCAACATTCACGTATATGCAACTGCTGCCTGTCTCTTTAAGACGATGTGTTGAGAAGTTCACGTCGGGGTCACTTGAAGTTCCTGCCCTCGATTTTACCTTTTAGTTTTATTATAGACTGACATCACACGGGGCGCTAAAACACTTAGGCGCATAGAGGCTCCATTATCATCTCGGTGCGCGTTATTGCTCAGTCTCAAAAATAGCTAAGGAAATTACGAGAGGGAGAGAAAAAAAAGGAGGAAAATGATGCTGGTCTAAGCACGTATTTTTTTTCCTTTTTTTTGGTGGAGGGGATGAGAAAGAGGGGAGAGGAGGGGCAGCGAGAGAGACAGAGGGAGGAAAGTGGGTGGGAGGACGGACTCAAAGAGCGAGAAGAAATTCATATCAATTAATAATCATAAAAAAAAGAGCTGGCAGACGCGCTCGGAAAACTGGCATGGTTTTTTGGAGGCTGGCAGTTAAGCGCTGAAACATCAGATATGACTCCTAGAGACTGCTGAGATGATCATTAAGGGAGACTTAGATCGGATGGCAGAAGACATCGGGCATGCAGGTAAGAGCTGAGCCACCCAGACAAGAACAGGGCAAGGATGAACATTTATTCTTTCTTCACACAACTGTAGAGCGTATGCACACATACATAGTTTTATTTTATTTTATTTAATTAAAAAATAAGAAGCTTAATCTAAATCTTTTTGATTCAGGTGCAAATTTCATGTGGACGCAAAGGACTGTGTACATTCTTTGGTAGGCCTACGCAATTAATTTAGAGTAAACTTAAAGATATGTTCTTTTTTTTTATTATCTCGAATGCAGAGTTAATCACTTTTAATTTCTTCATAAGACATGAAAATACTGTTTTAGATGCTTTAGAAATCAGCAATCATTTCAAACGTTTCAAATCTGCTTTTTAAACTTCCCATCTATAGACTTTGGTTTGTTTTAATAAAAACGTTTTTCTTTTTTTTAGCATCAGCTCATTCTGCCATCTCAAATTAATTAAAAGTTACAGCGAAATCATATCGATTTAGGCCTATTATTCTGATAAAGTCAGTAGGCTACTAAACTATTGACGCTATGCTAAAGCGCGTTTCAACAATATTTAGGGGGTGACTATAAAGTGGACAACACATTGCTGGTTTTCTTTGTAACAAGCTGAGATTTTCTGAAGCTGTAGGCACAGACTCTTCGCGGTGTTGTTGACAGGTCTGAAACGGAAAAGAGTTAGTGTAAGAAACAGCTGTGTGCTGAAAACGGCCCGTCTTTTTTGGAGGTGAACTGAAGCTTTTTTGTCTTTTTGTCGGAGATAAGCGGAGGTAAAGGATGGGATGAGGCACATCACTTCAGAGAGATGGGGCTCACTCGTGATTCGGTTTACTGCACAATATGTGAAGCGCAGAGTAAACTATTAGAGGCAGAGAGGACGGGTCCTCCCGGCGACACACAAGGGCAGCACTTCTCTGTTTGCCTGAGACACGCAACCTCAATCTCCCAGGTATTAGACACGACCTTTAAAACGAGATTGAACTCCTTAATTTCTAAGAATACAGGTTAATAATCTTTATAGCAAGTAAAGTTGCTATTTGATTATCAAGAAATGGTCATCAGTGCTGAAGAGATTAAATCAGTAATAAAAAAAAAGGTGCAAGACAAACCCTTCCATGTTGCTATTTCAATTTAACTGTTGATTATTATAAACTCACTTTAATGTGTTATTTCTCCTCTAAAAACAGTCATGATTCAGTTACCAACAAGATGTAGTATGCATTCATACTTTTATCTATCTCTAATAAATATGTCATGATTTTTAGATACACAAATACAGCAATCAAACAGGAAACTGACTATGTTTCCTGATCTGAAAACTAAAAAAAATAGCCTCTTGAATGCAACTGAGTCTATGCTGTTGCTCAAACTTAAACTTAAACTTTTAATCTGATATAAACAAGTAGATAAAAATTGTGCAAATTTGTATTTACTGTGGCGCAGCAGTGCCTTGTAGATTTTAAACATGGTTGTAAAATAAGCAGAGCTCTACAAGTATGGGTGGCTAATTCAAATGAAAGAGAATAAAATGTCAACACAACCTCTTAAACAGATGTTTGGAGTGTTTATGTGACCGGGGATGAATGTAGAGGTAAAAAAATGTAGACTCTTACTTCACCTCAAGCCACAAAATGACAAAACAGAGTAAACCCTGGGCCAATGAATATTAATCTAATGCAAATAACTAAATGCCATCACCTTAAACTACACCACCATCATCAGAGCTCCCTCAACGTGTTGATGGGTCATTAAAAGAAAACTGTCAGATACAAACAGCCATGCATCCCAGAGGAACTTGAGGAAGATTACACTGTATGTGAAAGTTTGAAAAATTATTAGATTTGATTGTAATGTATACCAAGAAAACAAGTTGCTATGCAGCCTTTGAATTCCAAAGAATTTGCTGCAGCTCGTATTAAAGATATGCCCTGTGACTAAATCTTTTTGCAATCATAGATGGCTTCCTAACAGGATGTAGTGAGCTTACACATACCCTGCAGAACATTAGTTTTACGATGCACGCTCTACTGTGGTGTTTAACTTTTTCTCAGTAGGTTACAGTAAACAGTGAGGCTAGATATTTTTTAAAAGTTAAGATATAGCCTTTCACATCGCTCAAACATCAAAACAGCAGCTATTTTTGTTGTGTTGATGGGAAACCCACAGTCACCATGACTGTTTTTACCACATAACCAGAAACAATTTTGTTATATACACAGCACATTTTGAGGTGTTGCTGTGCTCCTTAAGGGGATGCTTTTTTTTTAAAGGTTAATTTTAAGTATGGTGTGATAAAACAGCCTGAAATCATAAACATCAGTCAAGATGTGGAGGCGCTTTAATTTTTCTCCTTGGCTTTGTGATGCAGCAGAAGCGGATCGCTTGGTACAGATGCAGGCAAGATTACACTGATTGTATCTGTGTGAGCACACAGCGTGTCACCATGCAACACACAGAAACCAGTGACAGAAAGCATGAGCGCTGAGGGGACTGAAGTTCAGTAAGCATGGAAAGTTGTGTTACACTTATTTCTAAACACGTACAATCCAACAGACGTTGAAATTTATTGTAAAATATGACCGCTGAGTAATCACAGCCAGACAGAAAAAGAAAAACAGAGACGGAAAAAATTGTGGATGACAACTGGGGACATGATTGACTGTGAACTCATCTAAACCTGCCGTACCTGTCCCCTTTTTCTTTTTTTTGTTGCATATTTATGATCGGTTATTGAGAAATAAATATCACACAAATCATACATGTGAATAAGAGGCCTGGAGTTTTTTTTTAGAAAGAAAATCGAACAAACACTTCCTTTTTAAAATGTTTGTATTTAAAAGATGTACTTTTATCCTGACGTATTGATGACTCTTCAGTGCGTCATCACAAAGCTGGCATCACTGTGACTTTACATTTTCCGTTCGTCAGCAGTGACATTTAATTCTAAACCAGATATGCTTGCAAAGCTTCATAGGTGAAACTTTATTAAGAAGTACTCTTGAATATCAAGAATACAGATTTATTAGTAGAAGAATCCGAGGTTTGAGTAACAACTCTTCAGAGTTCCTTAGCAGTTCACATGAAATAATAATTAAAAAAAAAAATCTTACTTCTCTATTCTTCACTCTGAATGAAATAAAGAAGAAGTGAATGAGCTGGTGTCCGGAAGACTGATCAGACAGATGACATGATATTTATTTAGTTGCTTGTTTCCCATCAGTGACACTAAACCCTCAGGGACAGTTTGAGACATTTGGTCTTGTATGTAAACTATCCTCGGATGCCACTGCTTGAACAATACATGAGGTTTTATGTCTGCAGCTGATGTAGTTTATTTTAGACTTGATAGAACAATTAGTGCTGATATTTGAATGTGTGTGTGTCTATGTTCATCCTTACTGGAGCTTATTTCAGTATTGAATGATCTGATGCTGATTTACATCTTATACGCTCGGTGTTCCTTATATTACTGAAGAAAAAGGCGAGCTGAAGCACTTACTTTTTTTGGACACGTCTGTCCCCCTCAGGTTTATACCTGCTGTTTATCATATCACTGAAACATTCATCCCTTGCTTTGCTTAAAGCCCTGGGCTGCCCTTCTGGAATACTTTAGCAGGAAACCACCAATTACGAAATATATACCGGTGGTTCAATAACTTGAGCTCTTTCTCTCTTTTTGCTCGCTGCAGAGGAAGTGGATGCAAAGAGTTGAATTTCTGTTAATGAGAAAACCATTGCAAGTGCTCACCTTTTAGCAAAAGTTCACTGTTACCGAGTGGCCCTCTGGTGCACTTCCCACACACCAGTTCTGCACTTTACTCGTGTTCCTTCAGGTGGAGTCTTGGATTTAAACATTTGTTAAAATGTCAGTATTTAAATGATGAATTGAGTTACAAAACTAGTTAAAAACAAGACAACATCAAACATTAAATTTTGTTGTAAGTGTATACTAAAATGGATTTAATATTTCTGTTGTTTCTAACAAAACAAATCAGCTTTGTAATCCCCTCCCCCCAACAACCCCAGCAAATAATGAGCTCTTAGCTTTATGCATACATACATATCATGCCATTTACAAATTCATTTGAAAATATCTGTCAATACAGTTTTAGGGATGCAGACAATAAGTCATTAATCAGGCTTTTGTGGCTTTAAATGCTGACTGTTGCATGACATTTTACAGATATTTGTTGTTGCAGGTGGCGGACTGAAGACAATGCTGGATGCCATGGAAGTTCCAAGTCATGCTAGGGATCTCCTCCTGCAGCTCAACAGCCAGCGCACCAAGGGCTTCCTGTGTGATGTTATCATTGTGGTGCAGAACGCCCTCTTCAGAGCTCACAAGAACATTCTGGCTGCCAGCAGCCTCTACTTGAAGTCTTTGGTGGTCCATGACAATCTCATCAACCTCGACCACGAGATGGTGAGTCCTGGGGTCTTCAGGGTCATTCTGGACTACATCTACACAGGGCGCCTTAGCGAGGGAGACCCCACTTCTCCCACCGAGCCCAATCTAGGGGCCGTCTTGGCAGCAGCCAGCTACCTTCAGCTGCTTGATTTAGTGGCTTTATGCAAAAAGAAGCTGAGAAGAAATGGAAAGTACCCTCCCCGTCCAGGTCCTGCATTTCTGCCATACACAAAGATGGGGCCCAGCAGTATCGGTTTAGGGACTGGTGGCAGGTATAGGGTTTCTACTCCTGTAATTCAGTCCTGTCCGCCAGGAGGAATTTTGAATGCACCCCGGGCACCATCACTAGAGGAGCTGGTCCCCCATCGGCTAGCCATACATACTGGGGAGCTGTACGCTCCCACTTCCAACCAGAGCTCTCAGGTTTTCCCATCCCTGCAAGCAGCTCTGCCTGCCCAGCTGGGGCGCTCAGCCCACCCTGATAGGAACTGCTCCCCCAGCTTTGGCCTTGATCTTTCGAAGAAAAGCCCCACCTCCCAGTCTCAGCTCACACCCTCTCAAACCCATCTGGCAAACAGTCACAATGACGAGGAGCGAGATGGGACGCTGAGTGAACGTGTTAGTCCCATGCAGGGGACAAATGGGAGAGCTTTTTCATCAGAAAAAATTGAGTCTGCCGACCAGGCTGGCCCCCTCAGTCCTCCTCCTTTCCCACATCTTAACCAGCCTTTAGGCCCCCACCTTCCTCACCTGCATCGCTCAGGATCCCAGGGGATAGACCGCTACCCATGCCCCAGCAGCCCTGACATGGCCACAGAAGGGGGAGAGGCAGGCAGAGAAATGGGCAACATTTACCGCTGGGTGAAACACGAGCCCATGACATATACGGCTGAAGACGAAGAGGAGGATGAGGACGAAGAGGAAGGAGGCGAAAATGGAGATCGGCATCATAACCATCACAAGCCGGGGGAGGAGAGCGAGGGAGTGGACGACAAGAGCGGCTCGGGCACGGAGGAGACGGGCAGTAGCGAGGGCCGTCCATCCCCTACCGGACCCATGGGGAGGTTCCACATGCCGTACGAGCCGGAGAGCTTCGGGGACAACCTGTATGTCTGCATTCCCTGTGACAAGGGCTTCCCAAGCTCAGAGCAGCTCAACGCACATGTGGAGACACACACAGAGGAGGAGCTGTACGGCAACTCTGGCGGGGAGATGGGAAGCAGCAATAACAGCAGCAGCAAAAACATGAGCGGTAACACAAATGGTTATGGAAGCCTCAACAGCAGCAGCACTCTGAACAGCCTGTCCCACCTGGAGTCCAAGTCCAACCAGGGACTGAGTTCAGGAAGCATAGGGGAGATGATTCGACCTTACCGCTGCTCCAGCTGTGAAAAGTCCTACAAAGATCCAGCCACTTTGCGCCAGCACGAGAAGACCCACTGGCTGACGCGGCCTTACCCCTGCAGCATTTGCGGGAAGAAGTTCACACAGCGTGGTACCATGACGCGCCACATGCGGAGCCACCTGGGCCTTAAACCTTTCGCCTGCGACTCCTGCGGCATGCGCTTCACACGCCAGTACCGCCTCACCGAGCACATGCGCATCCACTCCGGCGAAAAGCCCTACGAGTGTCAGGTGTGTGGCGGAAAGTTCGCCCAGCAGCGCAACCTCATCAGCCACATGAAGATGCACAGCGGTGGAGGGAGTGCAGGGGGCCTGACCTCAGATGGGAAACTAAAGCTGGACTTTGCAGAGGGGATTTATCCCCTGAGTAAATATGCAGCAGAGCACCTGGGGCTAAAGCAAGAGAAGGCCAATGAGCTTCTCATCCAAGCACAGCAGCAACTGGTGGCTGATGCCAAAGTCATGGAGAGCCTCTACCCACTTTCCAAACTGGCCTCAGAACACCTGGGCCTCACCCATGACAAGATGGACATCCTGGGACAACCGCTTCCGCCCGCTCCACAGGCTCTCTCTGAAGCCCGCTCCATTGACCGCTACTCACCCAGCTAAGACGTATGACATGTATAAACGGCAATCACCGATAGGTCTGTGTGCACACACAATTTGCAGTATTCTAAAGCCATTCACCTCAACTCAGTTTTTCCTCTGCACCTCAGACTCAGGCCACGTGGAGCTGGTCTGCTAATGCACACCAAAATGTGTAGACTTTAAGTGCCTTCCTATGCATCTAATGTATCTTTAAATCCTCCTTCGTAAAGGAGCTTTGTGCTTTTACGTGACCAAGGGACACTCGTTTAAAGACTTACAGTATTTATGTACAGTGTGTGCAAAGAAACTTTTTCTTTTGTTTGTTTTTTTTTTTTATATATTCCAGCCATTGAGCCAAAGTGAAAAATTGAAAACCAAAAAAATGAAATTGTTTTATTTATTTTTGTATTATGGTGAAATCCAAAGAAAACATGTTGCAAGGAAACTTTGCAATCTGACCCTAAACCTGTGTACTATTCATCTTTGTCAAAAAAAGAAAAGCACATATGGACAATATTCAAGGGGGTCCAGACCTGAGCAAAACTTTTAGCATATGAAAAAGCCAACTCATCTGGACTTTAAAGTAGTGAGAGTATATATTTTCTTTTCTTTTTCTTTTGTCCTTCGTTTCATTAGAATTTTACATATTTTGGGGTACTGGACATTTCATGCATCTTGTTCTGTGGCTTCTCCCTCGTCATGTGAAACGACTGAATGATATCAATTGCCCCAGTATTTTCGTTAAATTTCTATTTCTTTATTTTGCCAACATTTTAGCATTGTGCCCCCCGCGTGTTTTATGTGGATTAGGCTCGTGCTGTGTGACAGTAATGGTAGCTTAATCGGCTTTACACTCGGCTTGCAACTTCCTTTCCTTTGGAGTGTGACAAACGTCTCTTAGCTTTTAGTTGTTATTGAGACGCAGCAAGCACGGCCCTGTGATCTCATAAGTGGGACACGATTGCACATACCCAGCTGATGACACACTAATCCCTGTTCATGACGAGTACAGCTCCGACTCATGGTTTTAGACGAAGCATGGGTGTTGCCCCTGACATTGTGTGATATTTACAGTTATGGAAACAGCTGAGCAGGGGTAGAAAGAATTAAGTGAGACAGAAATCTGTCATTTTTACTGTTAGCTCCTTTTAATATAAGTGCAGAAGTAGTCAGAGGCCTCATTGGATGCTGCTCGACTCCACTGTCCAGCTTCTCATTTGACCTCCCTTTTTCTAGACTTTTGTTTGGGAGCACGGCTACTGTTGACAGGCCAAAGCAATTTCTGTTTTCAGCTCTTTGCCTTTTGAAGCACTCCACAAACTGTAGGAATGCTGCTTCACACACAGCAAGCTCCTAATCTGTCAGCGATATGAAGGAGTTTGTTAGTCTTCCCTAGAAACCAGCGAGTGAACAGCACTCCCCAGCTGCTGTGCAACAGTAATCCCTGTGAAATCTCACTTTCTCCTGGACAATTCGCACTGCTTGCCGGCATGATGTCCCATTTCATGCCTGCCATCTCGCCCCTCTGATCCTCTTATAAACATTATATCTCAGCTAAGCAAATGTCTCGTGTCCTTGCCTCTTTCCCCCGCTGGTATCAGACGCAGAAACGGAGCATTTTTCTGTGTTGGCTGACCAGCAGTTCCTCCAATTAGAATACAAAAGAGCACTTAAAGGTTGCGGGTTGAAGGCACATTTTTGTCTGTAAATCTTTACTCCAAAAAACTTGTTTTTCTTTCCTTTTTTTTTTTCTTTTTCCATATTTACTAGTCCTTAATTTAGATAAGAAATGTTTGACCACTATAGTGCCAATGCCAACCTCAGAGGGTGAATGTGAAGACTAAAGCCATAAATACACTGTGATAGACGTAGTGAATCTGAAAGGCTTAACAAAACAATGTGCCTGACTTTTCTTCTTTTTTTTCCTTTTTTTTTTTCAAATGTATCAATAATTTAAGGGCTTCCTTTTTGTAGCATATGATCATATCAAACGTGTTGTTTATTGTCACTTTCTTTCCTTTTACTTCATTTGAATTTGAACTGAAAGCAGCGCACGTGAAACTGGTGCTTACCTCAGGACTGAACCCAGCATGGGGATGCTAAGCTTTTTTAAACCTTAGCGCAAAAATGAACACACATACATGCACACACTTACATAGACACTTTTTTCTTTCAATTTTTTTGTTAACAGGGCAGATGTCCTGTGTTGAACCTGTGGTTTTTTTCCCCCTGTGTTTTAAACATTACTTGTTACAGTTTTATGGTGGAGAGAAAACATGTGATATTAACATTTTTGTTTTTATTTTTATGAAGTGGTATTCATTATTGTGTTGTCCTCAATGAGGCTTATGTCAGTCTTACCAATTCCACTATTGTAACTCAAGGCAAAGATTTTTTTTTATTTTGGTAGTAACCAACAGAACCACAGTTTAATATGTATGATGGCATTGATGTTTAGTCACATACATTAATATCTAGGTGACAAGTGTTGCGTTTTGAAATACATTCATGCCCACAAGACATGATGCATCATCAGCACTTCCTTAAACAAGCAAGTTGAAGTTTAAAAAACTAGCCTCATAATGTTTGGCCTCCTTTGTTCAGAAGTTTGTGAACTCTTGACATGAGCCAGACGAAGGTCGTTCATGCACACAAGCACACAGGAAGCCGGCCTGCTTTTGTTGGTGCTTTAAGTTTGGGGACTCTGTTATTTAGCTCTGTGACAAAAAAAAGAAAGAAAGAGAGAAAAAAAAGCTTAAATAAAACACTGGTAGTATGAACTTTGTCCATAAAACAAGAACATATGTGATAAAAAAATGCAGGAATAGGCAGATGCGAGTCGTGGGAAATTCAGTCATCTCACTCTCTTCCATTCACTAGTTCAAATGAAAACGTGTGGATTCTTTTTCCTAGCCAGCACCACTAAAATAACACAAAACGTTTCCACTGTCACTTGAAATCTGTGCAAGAGGGAAGAGCAGGATAATGCTTGAAGATTTCTGTGGGACGTGCACCGTTTGAAATGTGCTTAATTGCATTAATGTGTACAAAAGTAGAGGGAGGGGTGGAGTATCTATAGAAAGGGGAAGCATTTGCTTGTCTGTTTGTGTGTCACCGTGCTATTTGAGTGCATGAAGGGCTGTTAATGCATGTCCTGGGAATAGGGCTGGTGTGAAGGAGAAGCGCTGAGGAGCAGGAAGTGAACTTTTGGCTGGTGCGTTGTGCTGAGCAGGATGTGCCGTGTGTTTCTGCTCAGAAGCAGATAGAGAGACGGAGAATGGGGAGGGAGAGGAGCAGGGAGAGCACAGCAGGGTGGACGCGAGCCATTGTTTCAGTATGAAAGCTTGTTCGTACTTCTAAAACTCACTATTCTGAAAACAAGTAGACTGTATCTTCTCTTTTCCTTCCCTTCTTTGCCCTTTGGAAATAAACCTCTGTTAAGTGTCATGTTGATATGACATTGTGGGCTTTCAAGGTTGCATGATGAGCCATGCAGCGATTTCGATATGGGTTGTTTCTTTACACCCTATTAATATTGGAAATTTGATCGCATTGACTTGACATTTTGTTCAGATTTGTAACATTTTCTAAAAAAAAAATTTAACATTGAAAGTTAAATGGAAATCAGAAATAAAAGATGTCGGTATTTATTTTGCCCTATACTTGTTTCACTTATTCAAATTAGTCTAGTTTAATTTTACTGATGTAGCCTCATGTGGTTTTTTGCCACATGCCTTTGTGAATGTTATTTAAATGTAAGCATTTAAAACAGATTTCAGTCACATTGATTAATATGAGAATGAATAGATGGCTTTATAAATGAGTGCAAGAGTACAAACAACTGTTATTGTCTTTATATTTATTCACATTTACTATTTTATTCCCCTCTAACGCTATTATGGCAAGCATGTCAGGAGTGTAACTTATATATCAGGAACAATATAAACGTGAAACAGGTTCCAGTGGTGCTTTGTTGACCAAAAAAGGTTTAGGTGTAATGTAGAGAGATCCAAAGCATGCCTTTAAGCTTTCGACTAGCAGTAGAGAGGAAAGGTTCCTCCGAGTAGTCCTGAGATCGAACCACTATTTGACTTTTCTTGTATTTTACTGTTTGTGCCAGAGAGACTGAAGCGCTTAAAAATATTACAAACACTCAAAGCAAAAATAAATGCAATTTTTGTGGCTTTCAACAGTCACATTGAGTTAAACCTCTGACCAACTTTGCCTTGTTATGAAAGTGATTATCTATGTGGCTGATCATGAGAGCACAGTGCAGACAAGTTACTACTGTCCAGTGTAAATATTTCTTTTTAATAGGACTTGTGTTTAAATATAAAATATAGACTAATTATATCAACAATCAAGTCTTTTTTGATTTTTAAATAAAATCTGAGTCGACCAAAGCAAATGTGCCTTCAGTAGGAAATTATTCTGCAATAATTTGTATGATTGTACTTCTATGTAAGGTTATCTGATGTGTTCACTTTCTGCACCTGTCCATCTGTGTTATGCCTGTACCACGGTTCAGCAGCGTGAAGTACAAGGGAGACATTTGACACTTTCTAGAATCTTTATTACAAGCAGCTGCTTTAGATTTAGTTCTCTGAACTGCACTTTTCTGCAAAAATCATTGTATTGTGATTTTATTCTTTATTACTCTTTAAATCCCCAAGAAGTCCCACAATCTGCTCCCCCTCTGCCACTTTTTACTCCTTAGCTTTCTTCTTTTCTCTGTCTGGCGTGGAGCTTGGCCACGCTGCCCTTTTACCCTCAAAGAGCAGCTTGCCTGTTCACTGCTTTCTGTGCCTTCTCCCTTCTTACACTTAACACAAATCGCTGACCCACAGCGTCCGCTGCCTCCCTCCTCTCCCATGATCCACTTACTTCCAGCTGTTTTTCATGCCGAAGAAGACAGTTGTCTAAATGTTTATGCTAAGAGCTACTTTCTTTTTCTTTAAGCCCTGATCAATTTCCAAAATGAACTTTCTGGCATGTGTTAAAAAACTGCAGATGATGAGCCAAAAAGAAAAAAAAAAGAAGTTACATCTTTATTGTATTCTGATCTTAAAGCCAAGAAAGGCCTTACAAAGGGGAGATTAAAGGCAGCATATTGTTGTAGAGGAAATGCAGAATAATGTGAGGGGAAATGTTCAGGGGAAAATATGCTCAGAAAGATGCCAGTAAAGTAAACATGTATGAAATTGCACAATTGAGTCGGGCCTCGGCTGCACCAGCCAAGTCATGCGCTGAGATGGAGAGAACAAGTAAAGGAGAGGGGGTTGAGAAGAAAAGAACCAGAAACGGAGAGAAAAACAGCTTGTGCCTGATAGTTACAACCGTCTGTAAATAACAAAGGAAAACTGGCAGTGTTGTAAGTCTGTTCACATTTTTTTTCACCACCGTCTTGTGACTTTGCTGTTTAAATGATCTTTTTGGGAAAATAATCTTGTGAGGAATTTCTTGCTTTATCCCCTTTTTGTTCATATTGTTGATTGCAACAAGTAATTGTCAGGTTTTTTAGGTGACTGTTCATGTCAGCTTGCCCTCTAAGATGACATGCTCTTTCCAGACCTAACAATTATCATCCAATCAGCACACAGCCCACAGTAGGCTCTTTGTAGTTGAACAGTGAAAGGGTTTCTGCTTGTCCATGTCATCCTGCATCTGTTTAAATTTGGATCTCTGTTTCTGTCTCTACCTTGAGCGCATATGAAACAGACTGAGTGGACGTTGGCTCGGATCATTTTGTTTACAGTGCGCACCTTCTGCTCCAGAAGTTTAAATTAAAAGACAAACAAAAGAGCAAGGACAAAACAAGCAGGAATTTAGAGGGGGTTATCTCTCAAACACACACAGCTGGATGGCAGACTGCTGCTTCAGATTAGGTCAGATTTAATTAGGTTGCCCTGCTCCGTTTGGAGTGTCGCTTCTTGTAGAAAAAGCCATTTTTAAAGAAAAAGGCGATTGCGCTGACGGCTTTCACTCGACACACCGAAAGCAGTGCCAAAATGTTGCAGAGCCTCAGGGTCTCCTTCGACCATGCACACACATACACACATCTATTAATTGGTTTTGGAAAAAGTTAGGGTTGTTTTGGAAGATTACAATCAGAGATAATTTTGGAGGTGGTTGTACATGACTGTGGTTCAGGAATAAGAAAGTTGGGCAGTAACAGACCGCCACGCTGAAAGTAGTAGCTGTAAATAGATGGAAAATACATGACAATACATACATCACAAATTTACAATGGAAATGGGATTTCTCTTTTCTTTTTTTTAGATGGCAGACTTGTTTCAGCTGGCATTAAGAAGACATTCATGAATCATCAGTAGACTCCAGTGTTTTTAGTTTTTTTTGTGGATTTACATCAGTATATACCAAAAAAAAGACAAATCAAAAGCAATACTTTAAACCAAACAGTATTTAAAAAAAATTGTTTAGCATTTTCTGCATTTTGGTGCAGTTCCTTCCTTTTGCTTTAGTGAAATGAATGTATTTATTGCATGTCAAAGTGTTTTATTGTTAATTTTTTTTTCTTTTTTGTAAATTTCAATTGTGGGTTTTTATAATAAATTCATTTAATGATGTTGTATTGATAAAATCATGTTGATAAGGCTTTTAATTTTCTTAAAAGCTAATGTGAAAAATGTCATGTTTTTCTTTGTTTGCTACTATACCCAAAATCAACTCGGCAATAAAACAAATTGCATAACGGATTAACGAGGAGATCTGTCCAGTTATTTGATTTATTTTATGTCTTATGCACATGAAAAAATAGTGCAAAGTGAGAAATTTTATGCTGCGCAAAGAACTTACTTTTTTCTAGGACCTGTTCACCCTTGATTTATGGTGATTTAAAATTTTGTATCGGTAGTAGGCCACTGTAACCAATTGTACTTTTGGCATATTTATTGTGCATGAAATGGGTTTTCATTAAAAGAAAAAAAAATGTGGCAAAAAGACCACAATAAATACCATTTGACTGCGATGATAACCACAAAAATGAGTAACTTAAGTTCATTTTCCTACAATCTGTTGGCCTTCAACTCTATAATCGTCCATATGGAGACATGTGAGTGCCTCATTTAGGACAGAGAATTTCAAATGAATCTCATACATCACACACAGTCCACATGCAACAATGAACAGATCCATTACTCTGTCAGCAAGAGCAAAACTAGCCAGGCAGACACACACACACACACACACACACACACACACACACACACACACACACACACACACACACACACACAC
>JAPMNP010611497.1:0-10033 GCA_029874935.1 Atherina boyeri | reverse complement strand
GAGAACTCGAGCAGCAGAGTTCTGGATGAGCTGCAGTTTCCTGATTGATTTTTTAGGTAGACCTGTAAAGACGCTGCTACAATAATCAAGCCAACTAAAGATTAATGCATGGACTAGTTTTTCAAAAGGTCCTGCAGAGATATCAGATAATTTATTCTTGAAAGCCCACAGTATACAAGTCATGTAATTTACAGTTTTTACATTTAATTCTCCTTCATATCCAACCACTGCTGGTTTATTGAAAGGTCAGAACTGTAGTGCTGACTGCAATAACAAGCACAGGAGAATGATCAGGCATTCCTGATCATTTCTGGTACAGAAACCGGGGGTGGGGGGGTTCCTATATCAAAGACTAAGAGCATAGTAGAACTGCTCTGTTGCAAAACACAAAATTCAAATTTAGATTGGACACTGTATATTGCTATCTTAGAGGTAGTCTCGTGTAGGGAAGGGTATTTGGGGGAAACCCTGAATGCAAGGACATCGCGGCATAAACACACCACAGATTATAGGGTTACAATTGCAACAGACTTCCAGTGTGTCAGAGTACATATTGACTGCAGTCCCTTAAGAACAGGAGTAGGCAAGATCCCTGCTTCAACAAACAATTAAAATCAAATGGATTCAACAGCTCATCAAGTTCTGCTCAGTGACTCATTCATTTGAATCAGTTGTGTTGAAACAGGGAAATATTGAAAACCTGCAGTACTGCGGCTCTCTCGGACCAAACTTGCCCTCCTGTTATAGAATATGCTTAAAAGGGATGAGCCAATTTATTTTATTCTATACCAGACTCCTACAAGTTAAGAGTTACAAGTAAACTGCTTAAATAATTTGATTTTCCCAATTGTAGTGCACGCTTTTTTCAAAATAACAATGATAAATCAAATTACATACACTGCACGTATCCCAACTCTAACTGTAGCACACCGAGAGGGCATCGGGAGTGGTTACTATTCTCAATCCTCTAATGCATTCGACACATGAATTCTTTTCTCTTTTTTTTGATCAAATGTTTATTTTATTTCCATTCAAACATTGCAAATGATGATGTACAGCCACTGAACATACCGTTGCATCAATCCCCCCTCCCGTTAATACATAAAATGAGAAATAAAAAAATATATATTATAATTATTATTATAATAATAATAATAATAATAATAATAATAATAAAATAAATAATTTAACATATGAATTCTTGACATAGGCTTTTCATAGAGCAACATTATTGACAAGGACTAAAGTTAGAGAGATTGTGTGGATACCAGGGCTAAACGTCCTCCACTCTCCATTCATTTACCATGGCCACACACCATCAAACTGCTACAGATATAAACCATATGTACAAGATTAGAGGCCACAAGAACAGTAGAGGAATATGACAACAGGATTCCTTAACACACTTTGTGAACAGTTCAACTGGTTGTAACAAAAAAGGAAACGGTTAAAATCTAGATCGAAGTATTTACTCTTGAATATGTAGGACAACAAGAACATGACAGTTGAGTTTTAGTTCAAAGAGCTACATGACTCTCGGCCCCCAGCACAATAAATGAGGTTAAGCCTGACTGTATGAATTATGATGGATGAAATTGCACAGTAAATACTTTCAGACCCTGAGAGAAGCAAAAGCAGTCTCATATGATCACAACGTAGGTGGTCTGAGGGAGGTATTCACCCACACTGCCACCAAATTTTAAGGACACAATGAGGGATGAATATGAGTCTGAGGGTTTATTTACACATGAAGGGTGTCATGAGTAACAGTTTTTCCCCTCCATAGAATAAAGCCAATAAATCTTTGTCCAGAGCAGTATATCAAGCTCATTAGACATCTGGAGCTCATTATAGTTGGATGACAAATAAATGGACTATATAAGTATTTTGAGTCATGATCATATGATGCCCCTTTGACAAAATAAAGAATAAAATAAACAAGTTGAAATCAAGTGAGTTGATCAACATCGCCATGATGACAGAATAAATTGAGTGAAACCCCATCTCTGAAAATTTTTGTAATGCTCTCCAAAAGTATAATAATTGCATTTAAAAAAAATTAATTAAAAAAAACTTACCAAAAGCCACATTAAAAGTTGATACTATGATTTCCTAAAAGGCTCATTTTTGACAGCAACACATTTTGGACAAATGACTGAAAAGTTGTACAATGCTTGATAAGGACACTGGGTACATGTCATAACCATGACATTTTGTTATTTTTCACACAAATAACTGATTTATGGCCAACAACTGCAGCCCTAGTATCCACTAGGTGTTGTATGATGTCAAACTAGGAAATACAAGCCACCATGTCTGTTGGCATGAATACCCTGGGACAGTTTTTAACATTGTACCCTTGACAACAACTTTTGGAATGTTGATATACCGCTAAACCACCTTTGTAAACAGTACCAACTAGTAAAAAGAACCCATCTCTCCCCGCCAACATTTCCCTGTAAAATCCACAGGGCCAGAGGTCCCCATGGGCGCACCCGGAGGCCTGGAAAGCACAAGGAATCAAAAGTGCCCCAGTTTGCTTTTCCACTCCAGGGGAAAGAAAAACAGACATGCTGGTCAATCAGTGGGGATGAGGAGAGGCATGCTGCCCATGGAGGGGCCACAATGGACCCCAAGCTTAACGGCTACCAGTCCACGTGAAAAGGCCTCACACTGGCCAGTCACAGAGCTCACTGTGCATAGAAGAAGAAAACATCCCTCCACTAAAGCCACAGCCAGCAGTGCTCCCTGGACACTGGCTTGGCTTAGCATTGCACCAACATGCCAAACCAAACAAGAGGCCCACTCATGTCAGACCTAAAATAGTGCATCACTAAAAACCATCATCGTCAAGTTTAAGATATACATCTGTGTATTTACTGTAGTGCTGGATGAGAAGCCACTATAGGTGAGGCACATTTCCCACCTATACTGTAAATTCCCATTCTGGATGGTAAACACCTTCTACTAATTTTAATTTTCAACCAACAGTGTGTGCAATATAAAGTTTCACATTTTGGCTCAATTGAATTTTTTTTTTTAAATAACTATTTCTATTCCTGAATACCAAGTCTTTGTTTCTGCTCCAAAGCAATGACCACAGCATTGCACTCCAATCTGCCACAACCTTGAAAGTAAAGCAACACAAAGTTTTCTGCAGTTTCTGGCCTGCTGACACAAGAAATGGGGAACAAAAATGTATGGGATAAAAAACATATAGATGGATACTTATCCTGCCCCTTTTGGATAAAGAACTTGATGACACATTTCATACCACCAAGCCCACTCCACCCAATTTAGCATTGAGAGGAAAAGTTTTGTTTACCATGAACTGAAATCATGTGTCATCCTGCAATAGTTGGCCATCCTACTCATGGAAGAATATTTATACAATAACCTTCATGTCCCAGCACAGAATCAGGAAGCCTACCAAAGAAACCCTCAGGAACCTCAAAATGCAGCAATTAAAACCCACACAGAAAACCTGGTCTTAATGGCCGAGAGACAGGTCATGTCTCATGAAAAATGGTTTCATTTTGGCCTTGTTCAGTGCAACACAGATCTCATAGTCACTTCTTGATGACATAAACAGACGCTCTGATGCATGAAAACAGCCAGCCCCTTCAGATACAATGCCATATCCAACTTTAGGGAATCTTTGAATCCTTTACTTCTTTTCTCATGAGCTTGTAGATGTTGAAGTCCCCATTCACATTACCAAATGACAAGAAAAGACCAGATTACACAGATAAATCCATCAATACAACGTTAGACTTGTAACTCTCTTCATACAAAGATTTCTTACAACTGTCTGTAGTATTGCATTGACCTTTATAGGTAATCTGTTTTCAGGTTAAGAAGTTGGAATGTTAATTAAAGACACTTTCGTGGTCAATGCTTCCAGAAAAAACCCTACAATATTTCAACAGGCAAAAAAAAAAATGCATGTGCAAGTGTCAAATGGAATCACTAAAAACTAAAATTAAAATGAATCCTATAATTTGTGGGCATGCACAGTGATGCCAGAATGTGAGGAGGCGCATTTAACTCAAGGACCTTTATGTTAATGTCATGAAATGTATATTTCAATGTTGAAAATATCATTCCGATATTTGCATTTTATCCAAACATGTTTTTCTTCTGGTGCTACAATATTTTCAAATCACAATGAGACTAACATTACTTTGCTGTGATTGAAAAGTTCCTCCATTCTCCAGATTAATGTGATGGCATATGAACAGGTTGGGAATGTCAGAGGGCTCCCTGGTGTCCACTCTGCTCCAGCCCGACCCACTCTGTTTTGGCTCACATCACAACAACAGGGCTTGTGACATGATCACAGCCACTATTGTACATGAGGCCTTTTCTCAGGACATACAACACCATAGAAAAGGGGGGATTCTGTTGCACATCCCACTTTCTCAACTCATAGAGCCAAAATAAGGATGGAAAAACCTTTTAGGGCTTTTCAGTGAGGTCGATCACCTGATACAGCAGCACTCGACACCTCTCAGGCGGGACAGAGGCTCTTGTCATGGACGCTCCACATCTCAGCACTCACTGGACTACTGTGTTCATGCCAGCCAGAGCGGCATAATACACAATGAGCCCATGGCAGGCCTCTTCCCCACCCCAGCAATTTCCCCATCAAGCACTATGGAAGAACTTCAGTCACTGAAAACAGTGTTGCAGAGGGAGGCTCATCATCACTTTAAAAACAAGTAAAGCTCCCCAAGAGGAAAGTTTCTGGCAAAAACAAAAACTCTCATCCACTAACACCATTTCATTCAGAAATAGACCAACTGAATGTAAAATTAAAAGTATTAAAGAATACCAGAAAATACAAGACAAAGGATTTCTGCATTACAGAAAAATAAATTTCAAAAGTGCAGAGATGGTGGAAGAACAGCCCACTTCATAGATATCAAACATTTCAACACTGACCAGACGGGAGTGGATTCCTTGCTAGATAATTAAGCTCTAAGCCAAAAAACAGCTCCTACTGTACAACATTTCTTGGGTAAGTTTACAATTGACAGCCTCATCAAGACAGAACTGCACATAGGATTTTTTAAATGTGGTTTTTGATGCTGAAAAACATAACTGTAATTTACAGTGGCCTCCAAGGGCTTTAGTTAGTAATAACAGACTGTAGCTTGATGCAACATCGATCCGCTGTGATGTGCATCAGCAAGTTGAGGAACAGGATGTTACAATCCAGCTGTAAACAAAGACTGTTCTAGCACCCCTCCTCAGTGAATACAAGGGCCAAGCTGTCCTGACAATGTCACTGAACACTAATCCTACAATTCCCAAAATGCAACACAAACACCACAATGGCATCTTTTGTCATTTCATCCCTCCCTGGCAAAAGCTTGTAGCTACTGAACCTGAAAACCATAGCATCCCAAGTCAACATGTAAACTGAGGGGGACATACATGTAGAATAATTTACAATACTTCTTGAGCAAAATAAATAGACCAGATAATGGCTCATAACATCTGTGAATAAAACATAAAATGTCATATATGACATTCAAGTTTTCAGCATATCAGGATAGAGTTGTGTTGTTAAAGAAGTAGTCCAAGAGAGTGCAGCTGAAAAAAAGCAACTGCAGCACTTGACCTCAATCAACCCCTCTTTTTTGCACATAAAGTAACCCTTTTCTTTTAGGGATCAAGGAGTAGCGATTATTTAGCCATCCAAATGGATTAGCCATGTGTCTATTCAATTATTAAGCGCTTTAGATAGATATAGTTTTTTCATTAATCCCAATCTGGGAAATTCCTTCGTTGCAGCAGCAGTAACAGGCATTCAACAGAATAAATACATATAACAAAAACAAAACAAGAAATATATCAACAAGAAAAGAAATAAATAAAATGAATAAATGAATAAATAAATAAATAAATAAATAAATAAATAAATAAATAAAAAAATAAAAAATAGAACAGCAAATTACTCAAAACAATATGAATGTGCAATTGGGTAATGAGGAATTGTACAGTCTGATGGCTTGGGGCAGGAAAGATTTTCTGTAGCGTTCACTGCTGCTTTTAGCTCTAAAAAAAAGAATCCCTGTCTATTTTCTGTATGGATACATCCTGCACAGTCACAGTGCAATAAAACAGCTTAGAAAGAGACTTAATAACATGTGGCTTGTAGTATTTAAGAGGAGAGTTTCTGTCTTGTATTACTAAAGATTATATGCCTTAGCTAACCTGATTTCATGCAGGTCATGTATGACGAAAGCATTTTATTTCAGTAACAACTGGTCAGAAATGTCAAACTCTTGAAAATCCCCAAAAGACCCACTTGGTCTGAAGTTAGAGCATGGCCAGACTGGTCCATCCTCCTCCCAGTGTGAAAGACATAAAAACTATCTCAACATGAGCCGACAGTCTCAGAGACTTGACAGTGTTGTGCATTCTACATGAAAAATAGAAACTCCAACCTCATGGCAAAATCCAGACAGCTGCCTCTTGGGAGAATGCTTGAATGTTTCTAAGTTCAAACCTCTGCATATTTATCTAACTTTATGTAACGTCCAAAGTTACAAAAATGGCTGGAATTCTTTGTGCCATGACAAAAGGTCCTGCATGTTTTTTCCTGCTTTGTCATTTCACATGTTCAGTCTTCAGTGGGACCCATGCATGAGACCAAGTAAGTAAGCATTGCTGAAATAGCTCATGATGAACTTTCCCACAACATTTTCAGTCTTTAACTCACAGAAGTCTTTCCAGACAACCCAGTCACCCCCCTCCTCCTGGTTTTTTTGCTGGAAGGGTAAATGGATAATATTTTAGAAGAAATTGTATAACCCTAAGTCTATGTTTTGCTTTTTCCTATATTTTACCACCCCCTGAGACTAATGAGTCTCTACTGAGACAGCTAAAGGTTAGGGCATTGTTCTGACACACAGTAACCATTTCTTTTTTAAACAGTCTGAATGAAACACTTCCAAACTGCCGTTAGGCATAATGCCAGATATTTTCAAAGACTGACCTTTTTAGCTCTTGCATTCCCTGTTGTAAAAATGTCAAATCCTGTCTGTAACCTGTCCTCAGGTTACACAATCCACAAACCCCTATTGGGAACTTCTGTGGTATCAGAGATTAACAATTTAATAGTGAAGGCAAATAATAATATATCAAATATATTATCATTTTAAAACTGGGCCAGTGCAATCCAAAAAAATACACTCCAAAGAGCAGAGAGGGCATACCCTTAACTGTACCGAGTGAAATACAGCATAAAGCTCCAGCAACAGATGAATGACAGATTTGCTAATATGCTCCATGCACCCAGTTGATTAGGCTGATATCCAAATCTAAAATAGAAAGTATCAAAAATCCATACAACATAATTTAGACAAAGACAACAACAAACTGGCTGCAGACTACAGCCATTTTACACTGGATAAGAACCAGTTTTCTCCATCTACTTAGAAACATTTTGTAGAGTGAAAAAGCAATGACTCAACAAATCATGGACAACTGATTAATACAGTTCTCAAAGACACTGCTATATACTGTAGTGTTTACATTTACAAAGGAACTAGAGGATCTAGTCAAAACCAACCTGAGACAATGGTCTTGACAGCCGGTTACTCTTATCCTCTGGTGACCATGCGCGCAGCTGGACACTGTAACAGATGGACAGAAATAAGTCAGTGATACATAGAAGTCTTTTTGAGCAATACAAAGGGAGAATATACAGACATGACACAAATTCTCAGATTTCTATATCTTGTGTGTCCTTCAGTTTTACATGAAACCCTTTTGTTTATCATCAAAATGTGCTTTGGACATTTTCAAGTAGCTAGTCCAATTATATTAAATAATAATAAAAAAAAGTTACCCGTCTGATAATTTATCAATTGATGAATATTTTAATAGATGGTGACTAATAAAAATAATGCATCAATCAATACATTTTCATGTGTGCCCTATATGAACCACATGGAAAACAAGGCAAAATCCAAAGGCACTGTAAACCTACATTATTGGCGGACCACTGTAGTTTACAAATAAAACTAAACTTAATTACTACAATTACAGCCAATTTTATCCATCCATCCATCCATCCATTATTTATACCGCTCATCCAATGCAGGGTCGCGGGGGGGCTGGAGCCTATCCCAGCTATTAGCAGGCGTTAGGCAGGGTATACCCTGGACAGGACACCAGTCTGTCACAGGCCAAAGTTTTAAACAGAGAAAATTAACTTCAAGTTATGAAAATTAAAAAGGAAAATAAACTGATTGAATTAACACTATGAATAAAACTGAGTACCAGGCAAAAAGTGTGACAAAAGTGTGACAAACTGCGGTGCATTAAAAGTTGCCCGAGAGCGAACAAATGTCCATGTACAGAGAAAGCATGGTGAAAATTCCACATTCTGCCTTTTGTTAAAGTGAATGCAAAGGGAGGAATGTGATATCCTGTGCATATCCTTTGTTGCAACAGTACAAGCCCATGGCTCCACTTTCTGTGGGTCACTCTCATACCTACTGACTTGCCTGTTCTGGAGTCAAAAGAGAACTTGCTGAGGCCAATTGTTCAGATACAGGCCTATTTATGTAATGAATGTGTTTTTGAATAAAATGTAACTTTCTATCTGAAATGTGCAACTTTTAAATGTCTTTTCAAGCCATCATACTGAAAGAATTACTTTAATTTCAAATCCTTACTGCGAACTGCCCAGTCTAACTTCAAGTAATTGGACAGGCTGTGAAACTTCAAATAGTGTAATCCTTTGTCCTTGATACGCTGATAAATCCACCAAAAAGCATAAAACTACTGAGAAAGGTTGGGTTTCTGCCATGGAAACCATCCTGTTAGCCATGTCATCTTTAAGTTTGCCCCAGGTATGCAGTGAATTGATCATATCAGGCTTCCAAAATGTTGCATTGCAATCTAATTAGATCTGAATACCTTGACAAGATACAGAATTACAGTGATATAAAAAACATCAAGGTGGGATACCTCTTGTTCATGGTCGGTGTCAACATATCCTTTCTGTCAGGGCTGGTAGGAGGATCTGGCGAATACTGTCCCGGAGACAATGACGCAGGGCTTGAGATTGTGTACTCTCTGTAATTCTGGTTCTCATCTCGACTCACTATGACCGCCTCCTGAAGAAAAAAAAAAAAAAAGAAAAGTCACATTAACCATAATGGTTAATGAGAGAGGATGGCTGGATTTACATCCTGGAACTTTTTTTAGTGTGGAGCTGATGCTTGAAGGCAATCTCAAGCAGTTGATCATCAGTGGTGGTTTGTAAGGCAAGGCAAGGTAACCATTTCATACTAAAGCGACTTTACCAAATAAATAATATCATGCTCTACGTAATAGAACACAAAAAGAAACACAAACAGTGAAAGAAAAATCATATCCAGACATAACTAAAAGGGTGAGCAAAAATTCAAATAAAATCATACACATACAGTAAAATAACAATTAAAATGATAAAAAAGGAATAAGCAGTCTAGATCAGTTAAAAAGATACAGTGCAGATTTCATGCAGTCACATTAAAAAACAAATAATTCTTACCTGGATTTAAAAGTATCTACATTTGGTGAAAATTGAATTGCTGGCAATTTATTCCATGTGTTTGCAGCATAACAGCTAAATGCTGCTTCTCCTTGTACTCTGATCTGGACTAGCTGGCCTGAGTCCTTGGATCTAAGAGATCTTGGTTTATATTCTCTGAACATATTGCAGATGTATTCTGGACTTAAACTGTTGTGTGATTTGTAAACTAGCATTAGGAGTTATAAAATGTATTCTGTGACTGACTATATACCACTAACGATTTTAAAATTGATGCAATGTGTTCAGATCTCTTATTCCTGGTTAAGGCTAGACACTACAGGCAAAAACATTGATTTTTCGTGACGTGATCAATTTTGAGATTTGTGGATATTTAACATCCTTAACATGTTGGCTATCAAAATAAAACAAACTACAACTCTGAAACATCTCTAAAATGGACTATTTTTATCATTTTAGTGCGGGTGCGACAGCAGA
>JAPMNP010611473.1:0-11432 GCA_029874935.1 Atherina boyeri | reverse complement strand
TTCATGTTACAAAACAATTCAAAGTGCTTTACATAAAACATTAAAGCATTACAGTGGGGTGCAAAAGAAGCATTAATTATATACTAGAGAGCAGTGGGCCATGTTATAGCGACTGGGGAGCAGTTGGGAGGCATCAAGGTTTAATTACTCAAGATTTGGGGTTTCCTCTTTGTCTCAGGTCAGACAAACCTAAAGAACAGTGTGTTGTTGAGACTCTCACTGATGCTTCTTCAGAGTTCAACCCTAACACAGAGGACACCCAGCCTGAAGGTAAAATGCACACACCCTTTGACCTCTTTGGAAAATATTAAAATTCCAACATATATGTGATGTTTTCAGGGTCTGTTGAGATAATCTCTTACATGTAAGTTTCTGACTTTTGGTCCTCTCCTAGGTTGCAGCATTCAAGAGGATGTTGTAAAGATTCTGGAGGAAACCTGTTTTGATGAGGTAAGACAAGCCTTTTTATGAGATGGTGAGAAAATACACAAAATGATATAACACGGTGTTAAGATGTGACATTGGTGGAACTGATCCCTGCATTAAATGAAGCTAAGTTATATACATGTACAGTAAGATTGCATACTAGCCCTGATATGCCATTCCTTTCTGTAGAGTTACAGCTCTTTGGCGGCCCAGCTGCCAAGTGAAGAGGACAAGCAGGTACATTTACCAGCAGAGGAAACTTCACAGGACAAAGATGCGTCTTTAGCTTCACCAGAGAGCCAGGACGATGAAGAGGGAGGTGCAGCAGAGGGGTCGAACAAGTTCTACTGCTACCTTTGCAGCATCACCTGCCACAACCAGCAAGTAAGTTGAGTGCACATGCAAAATTGCATGCAGCAATTTGTGAAGAGGAATCAATTTTTGTCTGGTTTCATTCTGACTTTTAATACTCGCTCCTGTAAATTATGTTATATTTTGTTTTGTTTTGTTTTGTTTTGGTAGAACTTCAGGAGTCACATGAACAGTATTTCCCATCAGCAGAGGATGATGGAAATCCAACACATGAGCAATGCCTGCCTTGTTACCTTGCTGCCACGTATGCAGGAGTCCCTTCAGGGAGCAAGTAAAGATGGGTTAGTTTAAAATCTTTTTTTTTTGTCTGTTCTTTTTCTGTATTTTTTTTTCTTTGTCTAGCCATATGAAGTTTAATAGGTGAGATATAATCCTTATATTAAATATTTGTGTTCTGCAGAGAAAAAAAAGACTCAAAACGTTGGTGTGCCACCTGTCACACCCACTTCACCTGCAGCATCACAGACCACCGTCGCTCAGAGGAGCACAAAGTAATTAGCAGATTGCTTTATAGACAACCAGATTTACATATAATCTAACAACAACAAAAAAAAATTCATATAAACTAATTAAACTGTTCATATTTTCTGGTCTCTTTAATGAGAATTTGCTGTTTGTCACTCCAGCTTGCTAGCATAACAGACATCTCTTCTTGTGCTATCTGCAAAAAACGATTCAAGACCTCCCAGAACTTTTTGGAGCACTTGCATTCCCAGGAGCACAGACAAAAGGTGGAGAAGATATTTGTTTATATATTTGTAATTATAAAGTGTTTCCCCAAAGGTGTAGACTGAATCAAATATTTTGCTAAAAAAGTTTTGAACCTCAGCAGTGTGCTTGTCACTGTTTACTAGCTCCGAGAAAATGGCTGTGAAGCCTTTGCCAAGCTGACTGCCATGGACACAGATGGTTTTTCCTTAGAAGAAGAAGTGGAGGAGGAGGAAGGAGAGGAGAGGCAGAGAAATGAAGAAGCGACACAAGGAGAGACACAGGTGAATGGCATATAATTTGTTGCTTTTAATGGGCAGTATTTGCATTTAAGTTCGAGATGATCAGTTCAACGAAAACTGTTACAGGATGGCTGGTCTTCCATCAAAGAAGTGACCCATAATGACTTAAGCAGTGATGAGCAGTATGACCCTGACACAGTCTATGGTTAGTTCATTTTTCACTCATTATTGGGAGTTTTTTGTTGTTTGTTTATTTGCTGTTTTACCTTTTTTTTGTAAAAAAAAAAAAATCACATTTTCGTTTTGTTTTTGACAGGATCCAGCTTTTTAGTTCCAGTTGCAGGTTTAATCTGTAGACTGTGCAACAAGTTTTATCACTTTGAATCTTCTGCACTGCACACCCACTGCAAATCACTCAAGCACTTTGAGAACCTCAAGGTGAGTTTGATTTTACGACCAAATACAATCCAGGGGTCACTTGCACAACTTCTTTGGTCTTTCTCCTTTTTCCTCTCTCTGTAGTGAGCATGCTGTGGTAACCTGTAACGTGTGATCTCACCTATTGGCTGATTGGCTCCAGTCTCCCAGCATAGGGTTCTTTTAACTTTCTTACACCCTAGAGCCAGTGTTCCCTTTCTGTTAAAGCTTGTTGTTTAATAAGTGGTATAAAAGGATTTTTTTTAAAGTGTTAACCCTAGTTTTGAGGGGTGACTGACTTTTATTTTACACCCTTTTCTTTTTGTTTTTCCTTATTTAAGTATATACTTTTTTTCAGGTGTTACCACAGCATCCACACCTGAGAAAAAATCAAACAAGTTCAAGCAGCCACCATAGCCACGTTTCCATAGCCGGTATCTGCTCTACCGTAATCTACTCTACCCCGTTTTTGTTTGCATTTCCATTGCCGCTATCACTACCTAGGCTGTATTTCACCTTTAGCCGCATAGCCCCTCCTCCTATGCGCCAGTGATGCCATATACAAAGCAACCGCAACCCGCATAAAAACACACAGAGAAAAACAATGGAGATTGCGAACAGAATGTTGTTCCTGGTGCTTGGTTTGTGTATTTTTGCCACAGCTAGAAGAAAAGAAAAAAAAATGGTGCCCTCTCTATTGCCTTGGGGCTGGGGCTCATTTACATACACAGTTGCCCACCGATGATGATTGTCTCGGACCAATCAGTGGTTTAAACTTTCCACGTCATGTTTTAGAACCGGGCTACTTTTTCTTGTAACCCGGTGGGAGTAGGTACCAAAAAAATTGTATCTGGTACCAGGTACTTTTTTCTGTTGAAACATCCGCTTTTGTAGAGTCGAGTGGAGTCGAGTCCGGCTATGGAAACGCAGCTAAATTTTTCAGGCAATCCCAAATCATTATTAAAATTGTAATAATTACAGAACTGTCAGTGTTTGTCTGTGCCACAAATTAGAATATTGCCATTATACTCAATTAAAGAATAAATCTCTAAAATGTTACATATTTCTTGTTATTTTTGTTCTTTAAGAGCTTTAAGAGACTTTTTGATAGAATCAACCGGACTGAATTGTTTCGGGTTTCTCTTTCTCAGAGATACAGCACGTTGGCGAGTCAAAAAGACGAAGCTGTTCAATCCTCCAGGGAACCCGTCTTAGCTGCAGATGGCTTGGAAGCTGTGACAGAAACTTCCACAGACTGCTCAGATAAGGATTTGCTCTCTGCTGACACAAGCATAGCTGCTAACCTAGGCTCCATGCAGCCCATCGTTACCGTCAGCCGACTGAAAATGCAGAAAGAAAACCAGCTGCAAAAGAAAGAGGCAGAAACCGACTCAACCTCAGAGGACTTGACCATCTCAGCAACCAGCACTGACAACTTAGACCAAGACCACAACCTTCATAATGAGGAAGAAGGCGGCACGTCCCAGGCATCTTCAGCTCAGGAGAGTCCAGCCGAGCAGCCTGCTAGCAGCAGAGAGGAGGCAGAACCAGCAGCTGCTCATGAGGAGTCTATGGAGGAAGAGGAGGAGAAGGAAGCTCCTGCAGGCCCAGGGAAAAATAACGACACAGGGAAGGCAAAAACCGCACCCAAACGCAGGTCAGGCAGGGCCATGAACAGACGTTGAGTCGGAAGGCACGATGTGGAAAAGAAACCACATCATGAGATGCAACAGTAATACAGGTTGTGACTGTGTAAAGAGGTGCTTTCATGAAACTGAGACCAAGAAGTTAGAAGCCCATCCTCTCTCCATGCTGGAAGGTCAGAGTTAAACACACACCAACAAATAAAAAGACTGGCTGGTGAATAAGTAGAACCGGACTTTTCATAACAAATTTTTCTCCCAGGGTGGAAAATTGACTGTTGTGGGTCCGGCTTCTTTGTTTGGCTCATATAGAAAACTATTTCTTTATGTGGAGGCCATGTTTTATCGATTGAAATTAAATTATTAGGAAGTGTATGCATTTAATCTAAAACGACCCTCTTAAACCCATTACAAAGATGCATAGAGCCGGGACCCAGTTCCATACCACATCTAAGCAGGCTGTGAGCATTCAATGTTTTTAAAACACATCAGGAGTTTGTACAAAGATAAATACAGAATGTGGTTAAAATTACTTTTTAAACCCTCACTTATCAAGACAAACCTTGCATTTTCAATAAATGTGTTTTCTAGTTTTTAAGTTGCATCGGAAGTGTTCTTCCAAAGTCATTGTCAGATGTCAAAGCCACCAGTTGTTCCATAATATTTGTTAACACAGAAACCACAACAGCTTTGTGGAAGCAGGATGTTCAGTTTGATTTTAAGGAAGAAAAATGTATGTTAGTTTTTGATAAATGACAGTGTTTCACATAGCATCCTGGTTTTTTTTATATACTTTTGAGGAAGAACTGATGGCATTCTTAGTTATCATTAGGATTGTTGTAATTTAAACTGACCTGGCTTAAAACAACTATGTCCATTATTTACAACTGCTGTTTTCTGTTTATTTTTCACCCTGCTGCCCTTAAATCAGGAATATGATGAGAGCTCATTATCAGCTTTTGATGCTTCAAGTTTTTGGAATGATTGTGAAATCCCCTGTAGCTTTTCCACATTGCTAACCCATGTAGCAAATACTTGCAGCGAGCTGAAAAGAAGAACTTAACCAGATTGTGTGATCAGGTGACAGCTATTTTAAAGTTAGAATTGTTCTTTGGTTTGAGTATTGAGAACACTTATTGTAGAATTTGATTATTGCTAGATTTAGAGCATTTTATGTTCATATTTGTTAGCATCTTGGGTTCAGATTAATGTGATTGTAAGGGATTTAAAAAAAGATAACTTTCTCTATGAAATAGCCCCACTCATGCTTTTTGGCTTTCTTTCTGTTAAGAGGGGAAAGGAGCTGAATTAAAACCCTCTATATTTGTAGACGGGCAGTATTAATGCTGAAATGTGAAGGAAGCTCTTTAATAAGATCAACGGCAGCAGATGGCTTCATCAACATACCAGGAAATAAATGCTTCTCCTATCAATCAGGCACAGAATTAAGATTATGAGCTGTTGAATCTTGCTAATGTTACATTTAACTGGTTTTCAGTCAAAACAGGTTTTTGCTGCTTCAATTCTCAGAATCCAAGAAAAAAAGTATCCAAGCTGAATCCATTATGTTCGAGGCACAGAGTCACATCTAGTGTCCTGTTTCTATGGATCATTTTAAAATGTGCCTACATTTGGGAATTAAAACAAGTTTTGTTTGACGTTACTTGTTCTATAAGCATTCACTGCAAAATATTGCGATTGCTAGTTGGTGCGTTTTTTTACTCCAATTTACCTTTTTGTTTGCTTCTTTTTCTAAAGATTTCTGTACACTGGACAGAATCCATAACGAAAATTCATAATGTGTGTGTAGGTATTATTATTGTAGCAAACTGTCTCTGATTTGAAACACCAGTTACATTTATATATGTAACAATGTATTTTAAGTCCTCACAAGGTGTGAATGAGGATGTGTTGGCTTCCTATTCAAGACTTAGTAAGCTGTTCTGGAAACATTTCATACTCCGTATTAGTGAAGGAAATTTAACACCACAAAAGACTTGACATGTAGCAACCCTTGTAGTCATAGCAGCGAGTGTGGCGGCTGTCACGTTTAGTATTGCTTCATTTCTAAAGGAACGAGACATGATATGAATAATGCTCCTTAAGCTCTGAAACTGGATAAAGCAGGAGAGAGAAAATGACATGTAGAGGAGGATTTCCAACAAAGCTGTATGTTTCTTATTGTATTTTTATTCAGCAACTGACAAATTGAGATGAACAACCAGGTGACATTTTCTTACTGCTGGAGGTTTAATGTATTTTTGGATGTTTGTTTTCTGTTTGGGAGTAAATCTTAATTTATATTAAAATGTCTGACAATTCCCATTTCATGTTGACTTCTTTTTATTTAAGATTTACATCTGACAAAGACACACTTCAAAATTAGTAACGTATCTGAAAGATAATGAACAGGATGGGACAATGGGGATTGACTGTTGATGCAAATCATAAATTACAATATACAAACATCTGGAATGTTGGTTTTATTCTTTTGAGAACATATGTACAATAGTTAAACATAGGCCTACCTCACACAAATCAAACCCTAAGTTATATTTCATTTCAAACAACTTGATTTTTCTTTAGTTTAAACATTGCTTAATAAATAATTGAGGATCTTTAAATGACTTTTCTCAAAAAATAATTCTATTCTTGGCGTACACAGCATCACATTTGACTTGGATTACCTAAGTCTGCAGTGGGTAATTTGAATTCCAACATGTCTGAAAGGGTCACCGAATTCCAATCTGCCCAGGAAACAACCACTAATGTGTCAGAGTTCACCAAAAGAGGAAAAACTGGACTGGAGTTCAGAAGAGATGTGAAACCAAACTACCAGGGACACATCTGCTGATGTGAGTGTAAAAATCACAGAAAATCCATGGACAATTAGATCGAGGGGTAACTAGTCCCAACAGTGATTAGAAGTTGAATATGCTTTCATTCAAGTTATCTAGCTGCTTTGACAAACTGTCCAGACTCAAACACCACTGTCATTTATTGGTGGGCTTCCATTTTCCTTATTTTGGTCTTCTTCGCTTGGTGGGGATTTTTCTTCCTCTTTCGCAGGACAAAGCTCCTCTAGGGACTGATGTTCCTCCTGGGTTGAGGAGCCAAGCAGCTGGGCCCTGAATTCTTGGCGGGCTTGCCGATTGGACTCCAAAAGGTCATGCAGTTTGCCATTAAGTGCATCGTTGCGCTCTTCTAGGTCATCCAGATATGAATTGATCTGATCCAGCATTGTGTTAATGGCAGTATACTCTGTAAATAATAGCCACAGGTTCAGTTAGTTTCTTCCAAAGAAAAAATAATGTAGTTTTTCATACTTAAATACATAATATGATGGCAGTGAATAATTTGATTTATTCTGTTGAAAAAAAGAAGTAATTTCCCTATCTGAAGGCTCATACAATCTCTACTGCAATATGTAACAGTAGGCATAAGTTTAAATCAATATGTATACATTACCCTCGTCACCAAATTCATCTTCGTCGTTGATAATGCCATCGTCTGTAGAGATAGTCGGATCTCCATTTGGTCCAGACATCGTTTAAATATTCTGATGACTTTAATACAAAAAGAGTTAGCTAGCGCTGCTGTTTTAGTCAGTTAGCAGCTAGCTAACTAACATTAGTAAAGGCCTTAACAACAGAATTAACAACGATGTCGTTTCCTTTTGTCTCCTGTAATATTATGCTCGCATACACTTGAAGAAAAGGTCTCAGACTAGGCTGGTTTGCTAGCTTGACATTCTTCATTGACAGACTTCATATATTTGTTTACTGAACCAATGGATGGGGAGGGGATCTTGGTTCAACGTAAGATGACTCACTCACAATAAATCTTAGTGAAACTGTTTTATTCAATGCCAGAGAATATTTCTGTTTTAGGTCAGTGATTTTAGTGACTCTTTTGGAACAAGTTACAGCTTTCTAACTTAAACAAAAGTGCACTTTTAGGTTTTTTTGTTTTTTTTGGTAAAATTATGGATTCCCAAAATCTACACAGAGTGAACTTCCTAACTTTTAAAGCTCTCAGACTTTGACGCGTCAGAGTCAGCTGATTGTCGGCTGTCAGCGCCTGATTTAAGCCAATTAACGTTTATTTTTTAGCTGTGGCACATAAGTAGATTCTTTTGAACATAATACAACACCGTAGTGTTAATGACACTGTCAGTCAGATCTGTTGCATTGATTCTAAGTTTAATTTAGTTTCGCGACAGATATTTAGTTTCGCGACAGTCACCATTTTTATTTTATCACTACAACAAAAAGCCCTGCTGTTAGCTTGCTTTCTCCCTTTTTTTTACGTTGTTATTTTGATATTTGATCAATAACCCAAGTAATGATGGCGAGTGAAGGAAGTTGCACTTCCTGATTTCATACTGCAAAAGAGTCTGCGCAGTCGACCACGTGTCGCCAGCTTCCTGTTGGGGAGGCGTCTCGATTAATACACTAAACAACTTGTGCTTGAGTGTTTATTAGATATGGATGAACTACCTGCGGATCTCAGAGCATTTCTTATTAATCACCCCTTTCTACAGCTTACAGATGGCAAAAAGGTCAGCAAGCAAGCTACATTATATCACACGATTACACGTGTACTCGCAAAACGTGATGCTAGCAGTGTGCTAACTTGCATCTTAAGCCCGCTACTATGAGAAGGGTTGAAGGGTGTGTTGACCAAATGTAAATTCACCGTTTTTATTGCATTACCAAATCAACGCCACTAAATCCACCACCCACATCAGTAGTTTCCTATTTGCTTTCAGATCAAATGCACTCTCAATGGCCACGAGTTTCCTTGCAACCTAACGGAGCTGAAGAACTTCACCAAAGGGAAGAAGTACGAGAAACTGAGTGCAGCAGCAGAGTTCAACTACAGCCAGTATGAGCCACACATTGTGCCCAGCACAAAGCAACCGTAAGGGAACTTTTTTTGATGGCATTCAGCGTTAGTGCACGTTGTCCCTTTTGTAAGACCAACATTAAAGTAGCATTACTGCTTTTTTTGTTTTTTCTCTTCTAGCAATCAGCTCTTCTGTAAACTGACCCTCAGGCATCTCAACCGGCAGCCACATCATGTTTTGAGACACATCAATGGGAAACGTTTCAAGAAAGCCCTTTCTAAATGTCAGTGCATTACTTATCTACTTATACATTAAGTAATCGGTAAAGGGATGTTACATAAATCTTGAGCCTGCTCTCACTAGTGATGCTTGTTATTTAGGAAGGAAATCAAATAACTGAAGTATCTGTTGAAGATAGATTTCTGTGGTGTCGCTTTTCTGCTGAATGCATTTTTTTTCAAATCTGGTCTTGCATGCTTTGAACATTTTCTTGTGCTTGTAAATATCTGTGACAACTTAGGTTTCATACAGGTATCTCAGTATTTGTAGCTGATTATTAGTCACTTGAGACAAAAAGAAAAAAGAAAGCCTGCTATGAGTTGATATTTTACTGAATATATTAATTAGAGAATTGACAGTCAATTTGATAGCTGACATTGCTGACTAATCTCTCGTTTAGATGAAGAATGTGTGCGGCAGGGGATTGAATTTGTCCCGGAGAGACTGAAACAGAAAAGACCAAAAGACTTTGAAGAGGAAATCAGTCGAGGGAAAGCCTCAAAACATTCAAACAGCACATGGGAACCCTCATCCAGCGGAGAAGAACACAGTGACTCAGAGGACAGCATGAGTGACCTCTACCCATGTCAGTATATATAATACTTCAGGAAAAAAGCACACCAGCACAAATTTCCTCAATGACTTTCTATTGTTCTTGAGTACAGACATACAGAATCAAGGGTCAGTCACACTCTATGCTTTCCCACAGCATCTATGTTCACGTTAAATAATCCAGTGGAAGAAAGCATAGAGGGTGAAAAAGAGGAAGAGGAGGATGACTTCCAAACAGATGAGGATGAAGAAATGGAGGTGGACAAGCAGGTCATGCAAAAACGCAAAAAGGTATGTAAAAGCAGTGGAATTTTGTCATCTGAAACTGGAGAGGTGTACTTTTCTTGAAAGACATTTGTGTTCATTTTTATTTCCCTCAGGTACAGGGTGTTGGATTTCAGAAGAAATTTAGAAGCAATCGGAGTAAATCAGGACCCAAGAAAGGTGGAAAAGTGCAAAATGGAAAGTAAAATATAAAAGCCCATTCGTATTGTACTTTTACACCTTGTTAACTGTCAAGAGGCAACATTAACAAGCAGTTTTGAGTGTTTCTACACCTGAACCAGCCTGACCTCCGGATGTGCTTTACCAAGGATATTTCTGGTTTTTGGTAAATGTTTTCTGTTTCCCAAATTAAAATGTCTCAAAGTTTCAAGAAAGCTGGTTTATATGTTTATAGAAAGTGTGCATGGGTTTGTGTGTGTTGGATGACAGTTGTGTTTTGTGGTTTGCAGCCAGATCTATTTGTATATATATAAAAAAAAAAAGTTGGATTTTGCATACATTGTCTTTTTTTTAATTCATTTATTTTTCCCCAGTCAATAGTTATCACCTTTGCAATTTTTGCATACATTGTCTTTTTTTTTTATTCATTTATTTTTCCCCAGTCAATAGTTATCACCTTTGCAATTTTTGCATACATTGTCTTTTTTTTAATTCATTTATTTTTCCCCAGTCAATAGTTATCACCTTTGCAATTTTGCTCATTTATTCCACAGAATTTTTAACTTTAAAATTTCAGAAGATTAAATATAATACTAATAATAATAATGATACATTTTAATTAAAAAAAAAAGCGCTTTTCAAAATACTCAGACACTTTACATAAAAAGAACAGCAAAACAATATAAATATATTTTTGTTAAAGTTTTTAAGGTAGGAAGGTCGGTACAGGCGTGGATGTGTTTGGGGAGAGAGTTCCAGAGGGAGGGGGTAGCTGCAGAGAAGGCTCTGTCATCCCAGGTTCGATGCTTGGTCTTGAGTAGAGTGGAACTGGGAGCCAGTGGAGTTTCTGGAGGACAGGAGTGATGTGATCACTGGAGCTGGTGTGGGTGAGCAGACATGCAGCAGAATTTTGGATGTATTGAAGTTTCTGGTTTTGGATGGTTTGCCATAGAGGATGCTGTTGCAGTAGTCAAAAACTGGAAGTGATGAAGGCGTGAATGAGGATTTCAGCAGCAGAAAAGGAGAGTGATGGACGGAGTCGGGCAATGTGCTTGAGGTGAAAGAAGGCAGTTCTGGTGATTTGATTGATGTGATGATCAAAGGAGAGATAACTGTCAAAGATGACTCTGAGGTTGCAACAGTAGGGGGATGGAGACAGGGTGGAGTTGTCGATGGTGAGGCGGAAACAGGTTTTGTTAAGGGATTCGGGGCCGATAATGATTAGGTCTGATTTGTCCCAATTTAGTTTGAGGAAGTTGATCAGCATCCAGGATTTGATTTCAGCGAGGCAATAGGAGAGAGTGGAAAGCGTGGCGAGAGTGATGGAGTTACTGGAGATATAAAGCTGGATGTCATCAGCATAACAGTGGAAATGGAGACTATGGTGGCGAATGATGTTGCCAAGGGGGAGCAGGTAAAATATAAAGAGGAGAGGGCCAAGCACTGAACCCTGGGGGACGCCTTGGGACAGATTAACAGTGGAGGAGGTACAGTTGTTGA
>JAPMNP010611462.1:0-12281 GCA_029874935.1 Atherina boyeri | reverse complement strand
GGATGGATGGGGGATGTAAAGCAGCACATTTTGAAGCTTGAGTGGGAAGCCCCAACACAACAATTATGGCTCACTAATCTTCAAGTACAATACAGGTCTCACACACTATGGCTTTCTGCCTTTCAATTAGCATAATCGCATAACATAATACCACATAAATATGACTTTCACATGATTTCTGATATATCGGTCCTTTAAAGGCATAAGACGTATAAAAAAAGAAACAGACGGTGGGTGATTGAACTTGTTTTTCAGATATTTTAGTTAGTAGAAATGTTGAATTTTATTGCAACATGATGCATTTTAATAAAGTACGCTGGCTGCACAGTTCAGTCATTGGAGTTTTATTCAGTCAAACTTTCATGTCAAAACTCTTGTGTTTTCCACAAGAAAAAAATTAAGTACTGTCATGCAGTCCCATCAAAAGTTAAGGAAAAAAACATGTAGGGCAAAATGACTAAATAAGTATATTCTAAGTACAATGGACTTCTCATCCATCTGTAATTTACATGAGCCATCAGTTAGCACTGACGTTCATTAAACTAAAAATCATGTAATACCACAGTCCACCCCAGGGAAAACACATGGTTGGCCAGTGTGTACAGACAGGCATTACAGTGAGTGTCACAATAATATCTGTGCCTCCCACTTTCTCTCGTCAAGACTGACCTTGTGTAAACACTGAAGGAATGGATAATGCTCCTCAGATGTGATCTAATTGCAGTGTGTGGCTGTGTGTGTGTGCAAACGTGTGTTCCCTGTTAAACAAGCAGTGGGTTGTGTATCAAAAGGTGTTAATGTGTGCAGACCAGCACAAAGGTGATGAGAATACAGATCTGTAACATATGCACAGCAAGCATGGGGAACAGAAAAAATATTATTGATAATCACAGCTTCTGAACTTTAATATCAGTGATAGCTACTTCTTTCCTCTAAGATATTTGCAGAGTTTTTCTCTCAAAAAACACACAACTTATCCCGTCATTGCAAAATAAACATCCACCAGATCCCAGATTTATACTGCAATAGAATCGAGAAGTATACATAACATAAACCGATATAAAGAGGCTGCTGATCTACGTGCACATCCGGTCTCTCAGATAGTTTCTTAGCAAAAGACGATATACAGAGTGCACCCACTTCAAGAACATGGAAACATGGGGGGGGGATTAGAGACAGACAGACTATGACAGACAGAATAATCTTTTTTCCCCCAAATGGAGCAATAACATGTAAGTTCTCTTACCCAAATCTTCCAATCTCCTGAAGTGATTTAAACAGGGTGTCTTGTCCACACAAGCATAATTCTCAAAACAAATACAGCCCATTGACTCACAGAGAAGCTAAACACAATTAGTTGTTTTTGTTGGAATTGCTGCATGAGATTAGTTGGGTCCATAATGTGTTTATCCATCGTGGTGCCAGTGAAGCTGCAACGCATTAAAACCTAAACACTAAACCAAAAGGACAAATAAATCTCCTTGTAAGATACACAACCAAGTATGACAGAAAAGGAAAAATCAGGTAAACAATGTTTGCTTGAATAGCACTCAGCTAAGATGATTGAAATACTTCAATCATTTTTCTCTATAAAAGATGTAATGTGCTACCATATGGTTATATTGCTGTATTCTTATTAAAAAAAAAGAAAAAAAATATCTACCTGACATTAATCTACTGTTTGTGTATATTATGTTAGCATTCTGAATTAAGATTTTTCACATACGCTGAAAAGAAACATTGCACTGATTTGAAACATACACATAAGTTGAATCTAAATTCATTAAATTCACACACATTAACCCAGTGTCCATTATGCAACTTGCTATTTAAGCTTGAACGCTGTTTCTAATTGGAGTCGCTCATTTAATTTGGCAAACCAATGTGGGCTGTGAATGGACATACAGTAGTTCAATGTTTATGGACTGAAGAAAGATCAGAGATGGCTGAATGTGTTTAGAACTGAAGTGTGAATATGAGGGGATAAAATATGTTTTTTTGCCGAACTGCAGTAAAGCTTTTCTGACTGAATAATGTGTTGGGAGTGCGGCCAAGGCCAAGATGTGGGATGCTCCTTCTGATTCACAGAAGGGACCTCATCAAGAGATTGCAAACACGTTCTATGTACACATGCTTAAATGTATAATCTCGTATAGTATATTCTGATGTACATGGTAACATGGAGATTTCTATCTTTTGGAGATATATTATTAATTCCTGTCAGACTCCATTGAATATACAAAATACTCTCTCTTTTACCCCTTTCGGAGTACAGAGAAGGAAAAGACATAAACAATTTAATTGACAATTCTTTGGGATTTGTGTCACACAATTTGTGTCACATGTATACTGGCCTCAAAGCACTCCCCTGTCTGTTGTGGATACAACAGACAGGGGAGTGCTATGAGGCCAGTATACACGACTATCTCAAAATACAGCTCTCTGTTATAAATTTCCACCAGAGTAAAGTTATGGACTGGGCTCATGAGTGCATGGTTAAATCTGGCCATATGAAATGCATGGGAATACATTTTCAACAAAGAAATGTAACACAACAGCAAATGGCTTAACAGATTTTTCTTGTGGGCCAGAGGGGCCAATAACTGTCACTTTAGTTTAGGCCAACAGATTCTCAGCTCCGTGTCTGGTCGGTAATTTTCAGACGAAGGCCTCTGTATTAAAATACTGTTTTGTAATGTGGATATAATTCTATCAGACCTGGCTTGGTTCTCTGACTGTGAACAAGTCCCCTTAGAGTCTTTCCCTGTGTCTCTGAGAGGTACCTGGGTGAGGGTTAGGGGAGGTAAAATATGTCCAAAGCTTGGAAATGTGAGGTATAACCGTTACTCAGGGTTTTAGGTGTAAGGTAAATGGTAGGTTAACTTTGGGAGGGGGGAGGGGTAATGTCTGTCAGCTCTCTCTAGGTCTTTTACTGGTTTTGGCATTTATTAGGCTTTATGTTATGCATTGTATCTTTATTGGGATTTACGCTTTGAAAAGATCCAGACTGAATATCAGTGCTGGAGAAACCAAAAAAAAAAGAAAAGAAAAGAAAAAGCTGTTGCTGCATTACTATTTTCACATAGTCCTTCTGGAGAATATACGCTATGCAGAATAACAAGTGGAAAATTCACAATACATTTTTTTTTATTTTATAACTATTTGAAGAAGAAGTCAATCAATAAATGGGTCCAGAGAAATTGAGAAAAATGTAAGCATACACTGAGTAGAACACATTTCATTACCTGCTGGGTAAAGGTGCATTCGTGTACATACAGTATAGAGCTATGTCATGGATTCATTATGAGGAGATGTTTTTTCTTTGCTTCTGTAGCCAAATTCAGAAATCTCACAAATGTTCTCATTTTTGCTCAGTCATTGTCATTCTGCCCATGTTCACGTGTGTGAAAAGAAATGATATAAAAAAGCAAAGCGGAAGAAAAACAAACACCGGGGATGAGAAGCAGGCGGAAGCCCGTAAAGCCTGGTGACCTGGGTCAACTCTCTCAGATACACATCACTAAGAGGGGCTATAAAAGTTCAAGAGGAGGTGTCTGTGTCGATCCAGAGAAAATAAACCCAAGCCTGACTATACAAGGACATCAGCATGGAACACACGGAGGCCTAGCCTGAGTAACAACAACAAGCAACAAGGACAAAATCTACATCCATCATTCAAGGGCAGATACAGTGTCTTCCATGGAGGAACAAAATTTGTACATATAGGTTTGCTTTTGCAAACATTTCCAAGCACACACTCAGACATACATTTCACTCTCGAGCCCTCACATCTTTGAGAAGGGATGTTTGCACAGAGATTTCTGAGCATTGGGATATCCAGATCCCACATCATGTTTTTGAGATGTGAGCTGTAAGAAGAGGTTAACCAGACATTACTTCCGTGTGGTCTACAGAGGATAAATCAGTATACTTAATCCTATACCCACCCAAACCAACATCCATACACACAAGCCAAAAAAAACAAAAAACAAAAAACAGATGTAAATATCATATAACCATAAATGTATAAAAAAAACCACAGGGACTGCTCCATGCAGCCAGCATAAATAACCAGCAACACAGGCTGTTCATCATCACTTATTGTTGTATGTACATGCTGTGGGTTTGCCGGAACATGATTGGTCGGTGCATTCATCAATTTGATAGTGATCAGTCCCATATAGAGGAGATTAATCATTAGCTCTGCAGGGGCAAATGCATGGCATGGCAGATAGTGATTATTGATGGGTTAATCCCAAGTCCCCATAGCTTTGCATTCAGGCAACAGCCTCAGGGTCTATCATGCAAAAAAAAAGAAAAAAAAGAGAGATCACTTTCTTATTAAGGTATTAGGATATGTTCGTTATAAGCAGGGTAGTAATGCTGAACTGGGAAAATTAGGTGTATTATGACTAATGCACTATATTCATATCAATATGCTAGTGCAGATACCTGAAGCAATGTACAATTCTGTCATTTTCAATACACTATGAGATGGATTAACATCCCTGGTCATATGATAGTGTCACCAATGGAAGACTAGAATCATATCACTATCCTCTCACTTTTTCATTTAATCTTCTCTGTATCTCAAACCTTTGCTTTCCTTTTTTTCCTCTCCCTACTATAAGTGATGTTTTGCAGAAGTGCTTCTAAAAGCCCCAAAGGGTAAATAGTGCTCGAAAAGTAAACATAAATGAGCTGACCTTGCCAGAGTTTTGGCTCTTGACAGCAGAGCTGCTTTAAGACTTCAAGAAGCAAGGGTCACAACTATAAACAAATCCATCTCAATGCCAGAAACTCATACATACATACAGAGGGAAAGCAAACATGTTCCTGCCAAAGGAACGTAATTAATGAAAACTCCAGAGAGGGAATATAAAAGAAAAAGAGAAAAAGACAGAGACAGTGGAAAATAGAAGAGGGGTTGGTCCTCCCCTGGCTAAGGAGTATTACTAGCTGAGAAATGTAGGAGGAGGAGGAGATGAAGCAATAACACCACAGAGAACAGGGTGAAAAATTCCTCACCAGTGTATTTAAAGCCGGATGTGAGTCATCTCACCTGGCATCTGTTTTGTTTTAAACCAAAGGTCAAAGTTCATGCCTCTTATGTTCTGAACTAAGCTTGCATCCAGTAGAAGTAACCTAACCAGCTTCAACAAATTTTATGGTCAAGCTTTGAACAACAGCTCAAAATTATGCATGACCTAATTGGCTCCTATATCATTTCATTCCGCCCCTATTCTGCTCTCCGAAGATGCTGTTTCACCCTGATGTTTAGCCAAGAATGAGACAAGCAGAACACAAAGAGGGAATGACCCAAGCCCAAATGCCTCAGGATTTTAATGTAACTTAGACTTACTGTAAGAGGCAGAGATATATTATTTGTTTCTGTCTTATCCAAATATAGATAAAGATTTTTTTAAAGGGATGACAACGGTAGATTTCAAAATATGTCCCTCAAAACCGAATGAATAAATAATAGTGTAAATTAGCAAATAATGCATGCTGGCATAAGTCCACCAATTTGAAGTATTACTTCAAGGAAGCCAAACTAATTTCCAGCACCAACTGAATTTTGCGTACTTATGTAGACCTGGCTGTGTGAAATCTATTATAGTGTAAATCATTATGTATTGCTCTTCAAACCAACTTTTAAACTTGGACATGTCATGCCAAAAATGTCAGCACCGATTACAAGTAATTGACAAAAAAACATACAGTGACAAATGAACTGTTCAGAACTTCCAATGATATATTATACTGGTCAGTAAAATGTCACTGAACTTAACATTTATCAGTATGCACATCTCATCTCGTAATACAGAAAACATGCTGGAGTGTTCATTATTATCACATGCACTTCAGACCTGTGCTATGGTCCTTGGAGAATCCTCCATTTCCAGAGCTGGATGCCCTGAATTGGGGCAGTCTACAGAGTGTAGTGTGTGTCTCCTCAGGGCAGTGTTTGTCATGTCTGAGAATCTTGTTATATACTCCACGTACCTCAGCCCTGTGATAAGTCATCGTTATAGCTGGCCAACCTGGCAACCCAGTGATAAGGGAGCCGTGTTCAATCACTACACCAGCCAATATTTCAAATTCCATATTGTTTGCCTGTGGTAGAAGTTACCTCCCCTCAGCCTACATACACACACCACACACACATAAGGCCTATTTTTCTATTTTTGTCCTCTTTGGTCTTTGCTGCACTTTCTGTGTGTCTCTCCCAACAGGGAGTGAAAGGATGAGTGGCGTCTGTAACCCTGTTTAAAAGGAGGAGGTAATGTTAACACTGAGCAGTGCCTGTCATGCCAGTAAGACATAATGTCCTTTACTAAGGAGGAGGAAGAAGGATTATTCACAAGAAAGGAAAAATACTGCTCAAGCTCATCTTTCTAAATATACATATAAGCTCAGACGCAAAGTTTGTTTTAAAAACTCTAGTGATGACCTGAAACTGATGGTGTTGTAAAAATGTGATTAATGTAGTTTATGTGAAATTACAATCAGTCAGTTGTGGACAAAAGTCACAAAACTAGAGAAAGTTTGTTCCAAAAAAAAAAGTCTCCCTTAGGAGCTTTGTAATCCAGATAAAGTGAAGTAGGCTGCTTCTCTGAACTTGCACAGTAAAGATATGTGAACATGCTCACAGCCCTTGTGTAAACACTCCTACACACAGTCCCTCCACTGTTTAGTGGTTTTGAGGTTCCTCTTCAGGAAACCTACTAACAACCACAGGCATCAGGTGGGGTCTGACCACATCTGAAGAGAGAAAAAGAGGGCCTCTCTTGCTCTCATGAGCATCATCCCATCAACATGGTGTCCTCTAAACTTCTGGTGAGTGCCCTCCCTGTGTCTAACTCTCATAAAAAAAGGCGAAGAAGAAGGAAAAAAAGCTGATGGGTTCGACTTGGGAAGCCAGCGCTCCTGCGGCTGTGTTTATACAGCTTTAAGAGAAGGCAGTTTAGCAGGTGCATAGCGCTGTAAGTACAACCGCAATCCACCACTAAGAGGATTAAAAGCTAGGATGATATCTTTCTAGTAAATAACATTTCTCTGTAAAGAAAATACAGCAATAATGGAGCTCTCCTCATTCGTCTGGCTTCATCCTCTTTGCATTGGAAGACAAAAAGTGAGAGGGAAGGGAAGAATGAGTTTATATGGGCTGAAAAAAAAGAAAAACGTTGTTAAGCCTCTCCAAACTGGCCTATGCAATGGAGTTCTGTTTGGAGGGTGTGGAACTAGCGGATAAACAGCATGCTGGTCGATATATTTGCCTCCTTCTACTCTATAATCCCAAAAGCGATACCCCAAAAGTATGCATTATAAGCATCACACGCATTTCAAACATATACTAACTTCTCTCAGAGAGCCCCATTCATGGACAAGCTAAGCTCCTGTACTATATCGCCATCCAAACTGGCAAGGATAGGATGCCCATAGCTCAGTAAATGGAGATGAATCATTGAAAATGAATTCCCATCATCAGAATGGGCTCGGGAATTATCACATGAGCTTTCCTTGGCTGACAAGTGTTGCCAATGCCAAAGAAAGCCATTATTTATCCCTATTTAAGCTGCTGCTCCAAAGTCAGTTGTGTTACAGCCACCCAGCCGTAGGAGAGAGATATCAAACTCATGGTCAATAGAAAGGTTATCTGCCACTCACAGCAGGGCTCAGTCTAGCCATATCATAAAAGCAGAACACCTGGCCAGAGTCTAACATGTGACCACCATGTCTTGTGTTTCTTTTTGGGTCTCTTTCTTACTGCTTTTAATTTCACTGCTCTTTCCAAGCAGCGTCCTATGTCAACCTGGGGGTCCTTCTATTCTTGCCTGCTCATAAAGAGAAAAGTGCTGGATGTTTACACCTGCTAGGCCCCACTCAAAGCCTAGGGGTGGAGTAAGTGAACTGCCCACTCTCTCTTACCCGCTCCTCCCTCTCCTATTGGAAACAATCAGCCTGTTACGAAAGCATCAATGGCTCTCCCAGCTGGAGTTTCCCTTTGGTTACTGAGTGTAGATACAACGCAACTGCACATTTGTGTGTGTGAGTGTGTGCATGTGAACCACTAGTGTTGTGATGAGCACTGTTCAAAACACACTCCAAGACCCAAGTGGATGGGTGGGGTAGTCGACTCTTTTTCCACCTCATATCACACAATGCCATCAATTCTGTTGTTCTCTAAAGTGGAGAGAGGAGGGTGAAATTCTGGTCTTGAGTGGGTATGAAGCCCTAGATCAGTGACCTAGAAGGACAATGGGGCCTCTCATGAGCAGACCCTCCACTAACCCTCCAACATGACTAAGTTAATCCCCTGAGCCGACCATCTTACCATTAGTTCTGAAGTACTGAGTTAGCTTAATTGCATTTTTTCAAAAAAGAGGCACGTTTCAAGCAGCAGCCAACCAGTAGTGGACCACAACTTAAGTACAATGTTGTTACTGCTGTGATTTGTAATTAGTAAAGTTACTCTGTGGATAATTTTCTACTCTGAAAAGCAAAATCCTTAAAAAAAACCCAAACAAAACAAGAACTTCTACCACAGGCAAAACTAGTTTACACCCAGTATAAAATGATCAAGTGGGTGTACCAGTTTAAAGTCAAGTAGAAATCCTGATACAGAGATGCATCAGCAAAATAATACTGAAAATCTTGTTTTAAATGTTATACTAATTTAAGTTATGAATTAAAGTAAAATAAAAAAATGCATTACTATTTTTCCTCTTGGAAATTCGGTAAAAACAAGTGTTCATGTACTTACTGTAACATCAAAGGTAACAAAATAGGCTCACACACATTAGGCGCACAATAACTATAACACATGAATGCATTATATGCCACCATATTTTTCTTAGAAACATAGCTGCAGTACTTTATCATGAATACAGACACTGTTTCCATAGAGAAACAGAGAAAAGTAAGAGGAAAAGAATAACAGTTAGAAAAGCAATAATCTTATCAAATCCATGGAGGGCCATTACAAGACTTCAGAACCTCTGCCAGCAGGGATACAGTGCGTACCAAGAGATCAGAACTCTTCTTCTCTAGCCAAAGGGAAATATTCAAAACAGTGCTACTGGGCTTCTTTTCTGTTTAAAAGAAACCTAAAATTACTGCAGAAATATCCTGAAACCCAAATGCAGTTTCAACTTTCTCTGCAAGGAAATGATCACATTAAAATATGTAACTTTCTATTGTAGAACCCACTCATTCCAAAAAGAGCTCTGTAGCATTTCCAAAGTGGTTTCCTCTTTGAATCAGTTACCACTTCGGACTGTCAATGAAATAATACTGACATGAAACTGGTGGGAACAGGAGTTATAAAGAGCAGATGGATGCTATTAGACTAATTGACCGTTACTTAGATTTTCAAATCTCATGTTAAATTAAAGGTGACCCGTCACACTTTTGAGAAAATGGATGCATTATATTTTTCCTCCAGTGACTACAAAATTAAATCAATGTCCCAAATAGTAGAATGTCCTGGACTGTGACAAACTGTTATGACTCACCTGACTGAAAAAGTCTTAGATATAGTTTCAGAGGTTATGAGTCTTTTAAAGTCTCCTTGTACGAGTTAAGATTTAGTTATTCTTCTGCAAAGAGGTTAGTTCTTATTTCAGATTAGTATTGTGAAATGGCACAACAAAGTGTGCCCTTTTCTTACCCTCCCATTCACCCTCTTAGCCCTCAACCCTGACTCTCCTTTACCTTCCAGACTGACACAGTGCATCTCTTTTATCCCAAAGGTTTCAAAGGTTCTCTTCACCCTGAATACAAAACACTACTGCCTCTTGAACTTTTGATGGTGGCTGAAAAGCAAAAGAAAGTCAGAAACACCTCTCTATAAAGACATCACAGACAGGGTTCAGGTGTAGTTCACCTGAACTCTATCCATATTCAAAGGATTTTTGCTTCCTCTCTTTTTCCCTCTAGCTAGCGCTTCCTGTCGAGCTATTGCTGCTGAGGTGAAAAAGCCCAATTCAAAGGTAGGGCTCATAAACACATGACAGAGCTGTTCATGGTCACTGGAAGATGGACAGTAAAGATGGTTTTCATTGGAAAGGCTACTCCAAAGCCCTGATGAAATCGAATCAATCGACCCTTAATCATTTATAATAAGACTAGACTATCAAAAAGAACAGGGGATGGAGGAAACACTGAATAAATTCTGTTCATGGACACTTTATATTTGTCATTGCTTATGGGCTTAAAAGGAAAAGGAAACTAACAAAGGATAGTGTCCTAGGTTCTCAGGATAAGAAATTGATTTGTGTTTTCCAAATTGTTTAATCAGCTTGTACTGACACTTTACCACTGCCAGAAAAGGACACCCTATTGTCTTGGAGATAGAAAACACAGAGTTTAGGGGGTCCATATGCCACACTAATTGTTTATTGACTGTTCACAGCAAGAAGGAAGATAATTAGGGTCATTAACTAGTGTAACTAAGCAGACACAAGTTGTCAATTCTAGATCCCACCAGGCTCATTCGCTCTATTGTAACAAGCTGAGTGGAATAACTGGTCCCTTTCCATGGGAAAACAGCTGGGGAAAGCATGGAAACACTTCTTTTTTGTTTTCATTAGTCCACCACCTCCTCTGTTCTTCCTCCTCCTCTTCATTCCGTTTTTGTTTATTTTTCCTCCTACGGAGAGGGGTCATATACGTCCCCTCATCGGCCATCATGCACTCCCTCTTTGCCCCTGTTGTACTTTAGATGTTGACATGAAGACAAACATTCTTGCAGATCCCTGCAAAATGAGCGGAGGGAGACCCAAAAATACCCTGCACACATACTTAGCTCAAGGTGGGTTAGATATAATAGTTCAGATTTTGAAGGCTGATGTAATTTGCCTGTACACAAGAGCACATATTACATACAACAATAAATCGTTAAACCTAACATCTCCCTTGAACAACTCATATAAAAATGTTTATTGTAAATGTGCAGCAAAGTAGGTTCTGGTGAATGTAGAGGGAGAGAGGAAACATAAAAACTCATCACCACCTCATCAGCCTTGGATAAACACACTCTCCCTTTAGTTTTTTTGTGGTGTTTTGGAGTCCTAGAACAGACTGCTCTGATGCCTTGATAACCTTGAGAGTGGATTTCAAGGCAACCAAAGAATAATTCAAAAGCAGCAGTGTCTACTGTAGTCTTTTACTTCACTCCCCCATCTTGTTCTTGAGATAATCATTTATAACATATATACAAGCCAGAATGTCAAGCAAGAGTTTAGTTTAAGCTGCGACTTAACAGAAACTTTCCCCTTGCATCCAAATCACGTTGTAAAACTCAAGTAAAAGCTGACTGAATTTTAATGGGCAGCTTGAAGAAGAATGATAGAAATTACATACATTAAATACATTAGTAGCATATAAATAGCCTCTTAGAGCCACGTTCCCGTCTAGCTGTGTCCACTGACAAGGACTCTAACTTCAAAGATAATGAGAAATAGGCCTACAGGCACACTTTTTAATAAAACGCAGAGCATGTTTGGATTTTCTCTCGTGGAATTTGTATTAAGCGGGTGTCGAGGAGGTGTTGAAAGGGTCCGAGGGAAACTGGCTTTTGCGAGGACGCCCGTGGGGTCCCGAGGCTCCGGAGCATGTGGGCAAAACCATCAGTTACTCCCAGATGTTATCAGGTCACTACAGCAGCTATGCCTGAACTCCCCAGGGACACACAAACACACAGCTGGGGAAGACATTAGGACACAGAATTTGAACCACAACCAGAAGGAATAGGCTACAGGGGATTTTCTCCTGCGTGTCAAATGTGTGCAAGTGAGACTAAATATGTGGGTGAGCGAAAGCACATAAGGAGTGAATAGTGCTGTGTGTGCTGCTCTATGCAGCCATGTACCTGTAAATTTATCTCTGTATACAAAGTCAGCTTTCTTCATGCTGTCCTGTGAAACATGACCAGTTCTTGAAAGCAAACATGGAAGTGACAGAAGAAAGGACAGGCAGACATAATCAATGAAGTGCATTTTTAGCTGCAGGGATAAGACATGTATTTCTATGATAAAACACAAAGATGCTCTACTGATGACAAATAAATAGATAAGACAATCAATAAATACAGACACATTTTTCCGTTTACTGTAAACCCCAAACCTTCCATGCTGGATTGGGATAGAGAATTAATCTTGAATGTGCATTACAGTAAAGGGAAGAAAGAGCCTTTGTTAGATTCTGTCAACAGAGGCAGGGGCCACAAGGCCGGAGACCCTGTGTCAAAAGTGCTATTTTGGATTCCAAACATTAAA
>JAPMNP010611376.1:0-12101 GCA_029874935.1 Atherina boyeri | reverse complement strand
GCTGGAGATGTGCAGGTGTTGTTTTTTAGGGGAACATTAATGCTGTAATCATTTGCTGTCCCTTTTCAAAATTATTCTTCCCCATCTGAGAAGTATCAGAGCTTATTTCAATGTTTTGCTGGCTATCATTACTATAGAGTGTGCACACAAATACGTACAAATACACACACACACACACACACACACACACACACACACACCTGCTCCGCAGAAAACAGCCAAACACCTGCATCTTCCTTGTTTCCCGAGCTCTGCCCATGCCAGTGTTACTTCTCTTCTCTCTCCACATTTTTAACTGAATCACAGCTTGTGGGACTTTGATGGCCAATGCCCAACTCCTGCACAAGCATATGTAAACATGTAAACATACACATGTACCTCTCATTCTCTGTAGCTTTTGTCAGCAGTAAAAAGAGGAAGCAGGTGGATCTAATAATGAGGTCAACATGAGAAGGGGAGGAAGAATGACAAATAATTAAAAAAAACAGAAGACTCTTGGACGGGTGAGAACCTAGATGGGAAGAAAACCTTTTCTTTTAATTTAGGTTTCCTCCAATACTCTACAGATACATAGAGTATCTGACATATTTTATTGATATATACTGGTGATATATCAATATTTTATTGATATCACAGTAATGTTCCAACAGATTTGCTAGATTTACTACCTGATGTGTTAAGTGTTAATCACAACAAAAAATAATTGAATTATCGAAAAAACAAAATTGTCAGATTGTATTACAGCAAGTGAAAAATTTGATCTTGACAGATTAAAGAAAGAAAAACATAAATATCATCTTTAGACCTCCCAAATTGATTAATTATATTCTTGTATTACAATCTTCTGATATTCTATGTTGAAATATGCTAGGTAATCTAGCTGCAAGTTCTAATTTGCACATATATCCAGAAAAGAGATGTGAGCACTGAATAACCCCAGGTTCAACATTCTTTTTACTTTTCGCTGAAATAGTACAGGCAAAGGTTTTTACTGAGGGGATTTTGGATATCTCTGTCTATCACTCATGAAAATCATATCATACTTTCAGCAGCTCAAAAAAGAAAAGGATCAATTTTGGCATTTTTTAAGGAATAAATGTTCTTTAAATCAGCAAGTGAATGATATATGAACAAACCCTTGTGTAACAACCTTCAATCCACTGAAGTGGATGTTTCTAGCTCAGAGTATGAGGAGAACTCATGCTGAGAAAATGTCCTTCAAAGAAGTGTAGAGCATATTGTAGAACACCATACACATTTCAACTAATTGTTGTTGCCATATTACCATTAACCTTCCAAGTTGGATCATAAAAATGATTATTTGTAAAATGTTCTGTTTGATTATGTTATCTTTTTAAACATGCAAATCTGATATTTTGTAATCAAATATTCATAAATTTGCATGAATGTCCCAAATGTAAAGTGAAATACAGAAAACTAATTTTCTTTCGATTTGTCTGAAAGAAGACATGTAACAAAGGAATAATAACACAAAATCTTTTTTTAAAGGGTTTTATGTGGATTAAGATGCATTAAGCCAGTAAGATTTGGTAAACATTTCTCAGTTTTCATCACAGTGTTGTGTATCATGAATAATTACAAAAAGATATGCAAAACAGCAATGTTTCATAAGAACAGTAAACAATTTCTGTCCTTGTAATTGCCTGATAAATGTATAAAGAACTTTCTCAGTTCTTAATTATCAGTCATTTGTTAATGATGTTCATTGTTAACTGTTTACATCATGTATGTGAAAAAGCCAAGGCTCATTCTCAGCAGGAAAACAACTCTCCTTGAGTAGCTGCTTTTTTCACTGGCTTAAAAGCATCTCAGCAGTCATGCCGAGTCCCAGAGATAATATAGCATAGATAGCATATGTATAATAGTGTCCACCCACAAGTTGTCATCCTATCATTGGAATAAAGTCACTTCTCAGTGCCAGAGATGAGCCTACAGATTTTTAGTTGTTAGACAGCCTTGCTACCTATAGGCCAATCTGCCACCCAAGACTTGTTCCCTCATAAAGCTGATTCCAACTGAATGGAGGGCATAATTTACCCTGTGCAGTACCTGTGAATGCTGTTGAATTCATGAAGTAGGTAGAGGCTGTCAAATCCATCCCTGCCATGATAAATAGCCATTTACTGAGGAATGGCAGCAGGATAGGGCAGATATACACGCTGAGACAATCACAATGTCTTCCTAGATGTGTTTTTCAGACACCCGGTGTGGTGAATCCTCGCTTCAGCCACACATGTCTTTGCTACACACTTGGCAATTGCCATAGAGCTTGACAGACTATTCTAGTCATGGCAGACATGTCTGTAACTTACAATACCATGGTGACACCTGCAGAATCTTTTAGTATACAGTGGCAATTATATAGCACATCCCATATGTTTGCTCTGTTGTAACTGAAAAAAACACACACATCCATCTAGATGACCGTGCATGAGGTCAAAAATCATATTTTTTGGTCTTCTGTCAGGTGTGAGAGGTTGTACTTTTGGATGCAACGCAGGGTTTTTGTGAGAGCTTGGAGAAGCAAATTGCGTGTTTGAAGGAAAGCAGGCACTTTTAAACAGAATTGTTTAAACTGTGTAGGGATACCTTGTGGTCTTTCATTATCAGAAAACAATAAGCTTGTGCACAGGAATCAATAAAAAGACATACACCAATCTCTACAGCAAATACAGGTAAGGAATGTGGAGGAAAAAACACAGATAAACTAATATCAAAGTGAAATTTGCATTAAAGTTTACCCATGGGCTTATCAAGTGTCCCTGATTTAATATTACAGATGATTCAAAAGGCTGACACACAAAGAAAAATAAGCAAGAATTCAGAAAAAGGTGAGATTGAGTGGTGACTCACTAGTCACTAGAGGCATCCTCAATGTAAAACAACATGATACTTGACTGGTTGGAGAGAAAAGTATTCATTCAAACCCTCTTGTGTGCTGATACAAACCCTGAGAATAAGGTACAAATACAGGCAGAATGACATGTTTGTTAGTGTTTCTATTCGAAAATTTGAGAATGTCATGGCTGCAATTATAAAATTATAATTTCATGTTGGGGGAGTAGTGCAAAGTTGTTTGTGTAAAGTGTTATTCTAGTTCTAACATTTAATTAGAGTAAAAAACAAAAAAACTCACAAATCTCCTCAAAAATATATAAAACTATTGCATGAGTAAGATGTAACATCATCTACAGCTGCATGTTAAATGTTAATATAATTGACGGAATACCTGAAGTCATTACCACACAGCTGCAATAATGAAATGTGGGTTCAGTACTTAATATCCACGGGTCAAACCCATGCATACCTTCTTTAATTAGTTAAATGTTAAAAGGTGCAGTGGGATCCAGTGCAATGCAGCACTCATACAGCATCATCCACCCCTTTCCCAACATGGGTGACAATATTTTTCTGTACAGAGTTTTGATTTTATAAGGAGTATGTAAAAGTCATGAAACCCCAAGGTGTGATGATAGTGAAAAGTTAGATGGCTAATAATGCAAAAGAAATCACAGATTACACTGGTACTTTTGGTCAAAGCAAGAATTTCTCCTTATCAATTAAGTAGCCATAAAATGCAGAATCGTTCAAAGTTAACAATTATTGATTTAAAAGAATAGGATTTGCTGTTCACTTTACTAATTTTGTTTTACTTTTAACATTAGATGACCACTTTAGCTATAATAATTATTCAAATATTTCTGATAATCTAGACCCTTTTTTTATATAAAGGGGAAAAAATGGTTTAATTTACATGCAAATCCCAATCTTTGCCCCTGCTTTTACTCCCATCAAAAATGATGTAGACCTGCCCCAGGGGTGAAATGCAATGAATGGCTAAAAAAAAACTTTTTTTTAGCAGACACTCAGAACAAGGGGTGTATGTGGCTTTAAACTGGCAATGATAAAGTTGGATCAACACGTATGCTTACTCATATTAATATGTTTCTGTAAAAACAGAAACTGAGGAGCTGCATCGTGGTCAAAATTGCAGGTCCCTCGGTGCAACTTAATAGTGTTTACAATAATTACAAAACAAACAACAGCAATGTTGAAGGAGTTGTCCCGACATAAGCAAACAGAAGTTAAATGATCACAATTCAAACTATGGTCATAGGGTATATTTTAGAATATATAGATTCATGCCTATATTTGTGTCATTTATTCGTGGGCAAGCAGTTGAATGCATATTTTACAAAAAATTACTTGGTGTAGAAAAACACCCACATGAGGGATTATGTATGCATACACTGCACTGCATTCAAAGAGGAAGAGTTCTGAGTCAAGTGCACCAGCAGAGTATAATATGTTTGACAAATTTCAGAACATTTAATTGAACTTTTATCTGAATTTAATGAGATCCTAGTCTGCCCTTTGTGTATGCAGATTTGCAGCTGTTACCTTCAACCTGAATACCAAATAAAACTGCTTTCCCAATATCAGTAAATAATGTGTTTTTTATGCCAGCCTGATCTAATGTTAAATCCAGCCAATGGAAAACTGGATGTACTAAAGAAATCATGTGGAGAATCTTATGACCAGTACACATATCTTCTATTTTGTCCGAGAGGCATTATATTTTCAATGTTCCCATGCCATATGAAATAATTTAACACAGGATGTAGGAACTTATCAGACAGAACATCAGGACTCATGCTTTGAGTTGTAGGGGCTGTTTCCTGGTACCTATCTTTAGCTATTGTCCCCTGTGGTGCTGTTTTTTAATGGCAAAAATTTCTACCAAATGTCTGCACAGTCTCCTGAGAAGAGAGCAAAACATTCAACAGATAAATAGACAGTGAGACGCATACAGTTGCACAGCACTGCACAGTACAATCTTCATGTAAGACACTTTTTTAAGACGGCTGCTTCGTGCACTACTGGAGCACATACAGAAGAGACAGATTTTGGTGAAATATAGCTGAAAAATGTTTCTATAAAACTGCCTGTGTGGATAAATACCTTTTTATATTGTCTTGTTTATAATCATTCTACTTTACTTTGACTCATAAGCCCGGAACAAATGTGCCACATTTATTTCAACACGACAAAACAGCATTTATGCTGAAGTTGATTAGATCAAAGATGTCAAAAACAAGGACATCTATTCATTTGACTTCTAAGCTCTTGAGAGGGTTTAAAAAAACGAGAAGAGGATTTTATTCTTTGCCTGTGAGCCCAATGTAGCGTTTAAATTATTCTTAGTTGGCAGATTTGATTTACCTGTTGGTTTGTTTGTTTGTTTGTTTGTTTGAGTTTCTTTTTTTGGTATTTTTTCATCAACAAAAAGTATTTCAAGCTGCATGTTTTTGTGGTTTAATAAAAACAATAAGTCAAGTACAATGTGCCCGAAATCACAAGACATCACTTTTACATTTTCAGCACAATTACCCCGATCTAGAAGCGACAAATGCTGACTGTTTGATGATAATTAGCAATCACAAAACCACCATTTCAGCTCTAACAATTATAATAACATCTTGAAAAAGTATTGTTGTGTGCACACAAAGCCCAGATCCAGATGGATCCACTAGTTTTGTGACAGCATGGTCTCTCTTCATGAACACTGCCCATAACAGAGACAGAGGCAAAAGGACACCACACAGCGGGAAGCTAGACAAGAAACAGCACCAAACATATGGGAAAGTGTAATATCATATGGCAGCTTTGGATATATCTCTCCATAGCTGCTGGGCCTGCATAAAGTTTACCTTGAATTTCCATCCACCTCTTTCTGCGATTCATGTGGGGACATGAGGAGATTCATGGACATTTCACTGGGCTGTTAGTCAGACTCATTAAATGCCCTTTAGACTGCCACAGGTGTACATTTTAGTGTAAATCAAGTTGATATTTATGGCAACTCTTTAAGAGGGAGAGACATTCTCTCCCGGGGGGAAACATCGGTTATCTTTCAGCCCACTGCAGACACACAGCATGGTCGTAATATATCCAACTGCTACATAGAGAACGAGGTGGAACAGAGATTCTCCACAGCTGCACGCAGTATTTTGCAGGCATCCTAGAATTGCAAAATAGTCATTCCAGGAGTCTTTTCACATTGCAATCAAACTGAATTGTAGTTTCAGCCTTGCAGCACAAAAATGTTACTGTCCAATGTTGGGCTTGGACAGAGGAAAGTGTATAATCCAACTCTCATTTGTGACACATTTGAATTTGATATTCACAACTCTGTCCTGGTCAGCTCCAGGCCACCTGTTATGTCAGTGATGGATGCCAGTGGAAGCTTTCAGCTGGTAACTGAAACGAACAGTATATGACTACTATTCAGATTGTAAATGGTTGTGAGTGTGTGTATTTGTCATGGCTCCTTATCATCACCTGCTGTGAGTCCGAGAGCAGAGAACGAGTGAGCGAGCGCACACCCAATTGTTCTCCCTCACACACTCATTCGCACAAAAACACACACCCACACATAATCCAAGCCAATTTAGTTCACCATTTTCCTCACTAAATCCTCATTTAAGACTCTTTATTTCCCCCATAATAATGAGGTTTTAGAAAACAAAATGAATACATCTTCCACACTAAACAACTCAGAAGACAGTTTGAATAATAGCATGACACACATACCTATTCAGGTTTCTGGCCACACAAACATAGACACACATTTATCTCATCTCCGCATATCCTTTGGCAGGTGATCTTCCATCTTATTAGCTTACTAAGAGGTTAATTAATTAATTTACACCTGCCACCTTAGCAAATTCTGTCTAGGAACAAAATCACTTGTTCACTTATCTGTTTCTGCATGTGGGAGTACCTGCTGTAGCTGTAAAGTTAAACTAACTTCTTTTTTTCTTCTTTTTTTTCATATCCTGCCTGCAGCTTCTGTCATATAGAAGCTTGAGTCATTGCACTGCATTTGATGTATTGAGCAGTTCCTGAGTCCCCTTATAATCCATTCAAAATTGTGCTGAGCAGGAGCCATTGGAAATCTAACTTATCAGCAGCTGATATTGAAGCACCTATTGATACTGAAAGATCATGTTTGTGTAGAAACACCTCCACTTCGGCACATGCCTCGTGGGAGGATGAATACGTGGATTCACAAACACAGGTGCTCGTGTGCGTTGTTGCTCGGAAGCTTGCAAGCACACAATCAAAATAACAAACACACATACACGCAGACGGTGCCGTTTGTTGAGAAACCTGCTTGTTAGTTTTGTTAGCTTTTACTTCTCCAACATTCTGTCAAAACAGACAAAGAGATTCACAGCAGACATAGTGTGTGTGCTCCATCTTTGGAAGAAAAAGTGTTTGATGATAATATTAACCAGACAGTCGAGCAAGGCTTCCACTGCAAAACCAACATAATACAATTTCCACTGCAGTCAAAGTTTAACTCAAATCTCTCCAACTTCAACACCGCACAGGATATAAAGCACTACTAAAGGTGCTGAAACTTATATTTACGCTCTCACCCTGAGCAGCCCAAACTAGCCTTGAATCATGTTGTGTGTTTCTCTGCCGCCCCTGAATGAGATATTGATTTTCAAAAGTGTTCCTTACAGTAAGAGCATGCATGCAACATTCAATCCAGATGGTATGTTATGTTTTCAAGATCAAAAGATATACTCAAGAGTCCTTGGCCGGGTAGTAGATGATCCTTTTTTTCTGTTTTAATGAGATACCTTGCATTAAGCATATGGGACCATGGTCCAGGACATCTCGAGGCATTATTGCATAATTTCCCCCACCAATCAATACCTTCAGGTTTCTACAAACATCTTGGCCTTTCCTCTATCAGTTCTGCTATGTCATTTACTTCAGTGACCTGGTAATACCTCTAAGCTGTGTCAAGGTTCAGCGATACTCAGTGACAGAGATGGACTGAGCTGTTAATCTCCCCCACCGATCTCCTCAGACACACTCACTCAGTCACCGATACCCCCAAGCAGAAGTGGCCTCTTTTCCTCCTTTCCCTCATGAACACTGACAGGTGAAAGGAGTGGATAAGTCTTATATCTAGCTATCTCTTCAGATCAGTCACCATGGGGGTGTGTTACTGTGACAGAGTCTGTCAAGGTCAGTTTTAGCATTGTTCGGCATGAGCGCTGGAAGCATTATGGCCTTAAGAAAGAGCAGATCTTCATCAAGATCTTCAGAAAAGTCTGCAAGTAAATGCTGCATATTGGGGGCATGTAGGGAGTGTTGAAATATTTAATGCTGCAAAACTTCAGAGGGAATCGAATCGTTCTGCAATTAAGAAAGACTTTATGTAAAGAAATGTCCGATTTCTACTTCCTTTCAAGAGAGAATAAGTGAGATTTTGCTTGTGGAATGACTTTTTACTTTAAAGCAGACAAATTACCAATGATGGAATAAATACTTAATTTGATTTCAGAGAAGAGAGGACTGTTTAAATATAATGGCTTCCATTAAGACACTGAGGGAGCAAAAGAAACAACAACACTGAACACTGAATGGATGCACTACCTTTTTAGTCCATTAATGAAGCACTTTAATTTAGCTGCCAGACAACTTTGTCTGTGACCTTCTCCAGTGACCTCTCGCAATATATTGAGCAGCGTTTGAGGAGAGAGGGCGAGAACACCTCTTCAAGGGAAATTAATATTCACAGAGGATGCTGCAGTAATCTGCATGAGATCTGACTTCCTTTCATTAATCAAGACGAGTATGCCCCGGTGCATCAGCACTGTTTACCTTCCCAGTTTGTTGTTTACCCAGCCTGTTGACTGGAGGCAAACAGTATAAATCACACAACAATACATGACTTAACTTATCTACCTACCCCGGCTGTCATAGTGTTGTATATATTAGAAATCTTCTGGTTATTATAGAGGCGAAGGAGAGTAATAGGGACATGAACAAGATACTAATAATATATAAGTGAGCATTTAGATTAAAGGATAAACAGTGACAACAAATCAGATAAATTACATAATTAAAAGAAAGAAAAGATTAAATAAAATGTTCTCATACATTCTGTTACCACATTTATCGGTGCAGAGTAGCTAATACTGTTGTGCACTTTTGTTTGAACATAAATAATCAGTGAATTTAGCTTGCTTGACTGATATAACCTGTTTTGTAAGTAAACAATTTTATAAATACCCCGAAATAGGAAATAGGAAAGCATATATTTCATACACAACTGGAGTTATTTTAAACTAGAGTTTTTTTAAACTTTGAATATGCTGTTGTTTGTGACTTGTCAACCAAGTTACTTCCAGAAAAGGTTAGTTGTTGGTCATTAATGTTATTGCCTTTTTATGACAAGAGATACTATATTTGAGTAAACTGCTTGTTAAACATTAATGACTAATCTAATGTATTACTTATTTGAATAATTTACTAATGATGGATGATTAGGAAATAATACTGTTTCTGTAATCATTTCTTTTGCAGTGCTTTTTAGCAAGTAATGGATTATTTGAGCAGAGACTGTAAGTTTCTACAAATTGTGGAATCACCAGTAAATGATCAGATCATAACATCTGTGAATTGATCATTACGACCTATTTCTTCATAAGCTGTTCCTGAGTCTGACCCAACTGTTCAGCCATCGCTAAGTACTTAAAACATTAAGTAGTATTTTTGTGAGCCAAGAAGTGATACATAATATGAAGTAATTACGTAGTCCCTCATTACTTTATCATGCACTCAAGTGGTTCAATGAACTAAATAGCTGCTGATAAATTCTATTGATCTATTCAAAGCAAGGTAAAAGCCTGAAATAATAAGAAACTTGAAAACCAAATCACAGTTTTTGCGTATTTAGTAACCCTTCTGTATGAAGCACCATTTACTTTAAAAGAGGAATTAACTGATTGAATAATATGAGACTGAAATAAAGATCCGTATTGTGTATTAGTAATTGGCCTGGTCAGAAATATTAATGTTTGAGAAATTGTTGACAGATTTTCTCGCTGTTGTCCCGTAGTTTGCAAGGAATCCCTAAAATAATTACATTATACCGGAGTAAAATTGTTTATTCACATATTTTCATATTAGTTATTAATCAATTATATACATTTACAGTTTTTCTCTTATAACTCATATCTGTATATCGTTGTGAATGAAGAATTATGATAGCTAATGCTTTCTATTAGAAATAATTATTTAAACAGTTTCTAAAGATGTTTTTGATTTCTCACTAATTTATTCTTTAGTTATTCACTCATTTATTAATTAACACTATTTCATGGAACACGTATTTTAACATTCTTGTCACAAAGCAAATTTAATGAAATCTATTCAAAACACATGTTGGACCAGAGACGAGAGTCACTGTTATTCTGATAATGAGTGTTTTGCTGTTTTTTTCAAGGTTTCCGTGATAGAAAGGGCCAATTTTATCTGTCAATCAGCACTCGGCAACAAGTTTTTCTTCACTGGGTTATGTAAACCCATTCTGCACTTCATTTCATTTGTATCAAACAAGGTCAGCAATGCAAAGTTGGTGGAGTGAAACAATAAAATCAAAGATGTACCGGTTTATCAGACATTTTCACTTCTTGGAATAGGCCTGCCCACATAGGGTAACATAATGATTTGTACTGTATCATGGCACTGATTAAAAAAAGCAATCATTCCTTCATTCAATATGGGACTACAAAAGATACAAGCAATTCAGAGTCAAGTACAAATATATATATAAAAAATATATTTGATCTGCTGATGCCATATAAGCCACTGAGACTTCTAGGATCAGCCAGGGTCAAGTTTACTTTCAAAGATGAAAATTAGTGCTTAGGTTTTATGCTTCTAATATATGGAACAAACAACTAGAAAAAACCTTGAGTTTGCTCCAAACTTTAGTTCTTTTAAATATGATGACGATATTTTCCATTGGCATATGTTTGTATCACTTCACTGTGTTTAATCCGTTGTCTCGTTTACTTTATTTTAGCTTGTTCTGTTCCTCTCCATTATTCTTTTTTATTTTGTTTTAATTCTCCTACTGTATTCACAGCTTGCTTCAATGCTTTTAATGTCTTATGAAAAGTCCTTTGAGTTGTCTTTTACATGAAACGTACTACATAAGCCTGCCTTGTATTTTTTAATAGTAAATTTAAATACATGATGGTGAAACCACCAACTTGAAACAAAATTCACATTTCATCAATGAATCTGTAGATACAATAAAATCTTACTTTTTTGTATTTTGTATTTCTTGGTTTTTAAGTATCTTGATTAGAGAGCTTTTATTTTTCTAATCTACTGAAAACCATTCTCTCATTCTGCGAGCGTCAAATAAATTCTTACAGAATCAATTTAGTTTGAGAGAACATCTACGTACAGCAAATACTGAGGTGAAGGGAGATAAAAAAACAGGTTGCATGATAAAACAAATCATAACTTAATAAAGTCACAAACATTATAGCGAAGTGAATAAAACAGAGAGCACCTGAGTGTGCCAACACTACGGCATGACGTGTATGGAATTTTGTTTAAGTTGAAAGAGTTCAAAAGCACTAGTCCTTCACCAGCTTTGGCTTTTTAAATTAATGTGTGGGATATGTACCAGTGATTGATTGGCAGATCCAAACATCTTGGACATGGAATATAAAAGCAGTCCAGAACTGTGGCCTGTTGGCAGTCCATGCAGTGCTGTAAAAACAGGTAAAAAGATTCATTCTCTACCTCACTGGTAACCAGTGAAAAGAGGCCAGAATAAGGAAGATGGTCTTCAGTGACAGTAGGGAGCCTCACCGCTGCATTTGGAAACAGCTGCATGGCAGATATGACTGACTGACTGATTCTGCTGTGGAAAGAGAAATAGTAACTGAGACAGAAAAAACAACAAAGAAAGAACAATAAAATAAAAAATAAAACAACAAACAAACAAAAAACGTTGTCCATAAATCTTGAAAAAACATTTTTATTTTGCGTTGAATCAATGTGCATAACTAAACTGATATGTGTATCTTACGGTATTTATTTTAAAGATTACAGTATATTAATATACAGATTTCTAATTTTGCTTCTGGCATCTGTAAGAATAAGTTTATTTACTTTATCATTAAAGGTGCCGTATGTAAGAATTATGTATCATCTTTATTTTAAGTTGTTGCAAGACATTAAAAGACATT